>JAJTUV010002990.1:0-148709 GCA_021653895.1 Mastomys natalensis
GCCCTCTTTTTGTTTTCCCCAGATATGCTTTTGTAGTAAACTACTTAAATATTCAGAAGGTATCTTTTTATTATTAGTGTATACTCATGATATAAAATTATCAGTCTCATTTTGCTACTTTCATACATATATAATATGCTTTTTTATTACACTTTCCCTTACCCTCATTTGTTTTTTCTTTCTCCTACAATAGTATCCTAATTTCTTCCCACGGTGCTATGTGAATGGTTCATAATCACTGCAACTAAAACTCTTTCCTTGCTCATAATTTGGTTCAGTTCCATGACATTTTCTAAGTATGTGCCTAGTGGATGACATATCCCTGATTTTTTGTTTATCTTAGGTTAAAAAAAAATCAAAAGTAAAAGTGCTTTAAATTCAGCTTTGTATGCTCAAAGGTCAGCTATTTTCTTAGATGGAAAGGTAAGAATTATCTGTACAGAATAATCACGTTTTTTGATAAGGTACTGTTATCATTCCCTTGGAGATACCCCACAGATTAGACAGCCAAAAATCAAATTCAGTGCTCCAAAATGTCAAAGCTTCAGGTGACAAAGAAATCCTTTCAGAGTCATGGTGTGAAGTGCAAAGTAGGCTTTTCCCTGGAATTTTGACTAGCATTCATAAGTGAGAACAAAAAGTACCAAGTCCCCAGTGTTTTTAGTTCAGAGAATTACCAGTCCCTAGGAACAGCCTTTAACAGTTGCCTACTGAGAGCACTGTTTCAGTAGATCAGGTGCCAACATTTCTTTCCTGTTTGCTTGCCTTACCCTTAAAGTAAAATATGACTATGAGGTATAAAGCCAGTGTGGAAGAATCAGAGATTGGAAAGTGACAAGCTTTTCTTTCTTCTCCCCTTTCCGTAGAACATTCATCTTGTATTCTTCCAAGAAGAGTAAAGTTAGAACAGTTATCATGATTAGAAAATAATATAATCTTTCATTTATCTATGAAAGGGGCAGAGTGTCAGATGCAGTTGACATTTTCATTCTTTAGCATGGCAAAGTGTTTAGGAGTCTTCTGTGCCCAAAAAAACTTAAAAGGTCTTCATTATCACCCTCAAGAGGACTGCCAACTTTGTGATAGAGTACCCCTATAAAGTCCCCAAGGAGAAGATGCTGAGGAGGAGTGAGAAGATGCCAACTTCAGCAGGGTCTTCTATTATAAGACAATGGGGACTTCTGGAGAATCTATGTTCTCTTACTTCAGAGAGACAATATTTGAATTTATCCCTCACAAGGGGAACCCAGGTCAAGTAGATTTAGACAAAACAATAGAGACACTAATAAAAGAGATAATGATCTCATCACAATTACTAAGAAACTATCAAAAAAAAGGTGAGGGAATGTAAGAAAAAGTTCTTTTTCATCTCTCTCCTCACAGTGAGAAATCTGTGAAAAGGGTGTAGTACATGAGATCACATTCCTTTGTAATCTTTGTTTAACTCTCATTCTAGGCTCATCACTACACACTTAGACTTAGACAAATACTCTGAATAAAATGCGAGATTGGAAATTGTGTGTGTGTGTGTGTGTGTGTGTGTGTGTGTGTGTGTGTGTATGTGTGTGTTGCATGCACAAGTATATGTACATACATGGAGACAAGATGAGGATATTGGGTTATTTCTCTATCATTTCTCTACCAGAAGAAAGATCTGTATCTTTCCTTTGAGACAGGGTCTCTCCAATAAGACCTATATAGCCACCCATCTCTACCTTACAAAGCACTGGAGGTGTTAAAATGTACATTCATACTGACTTGTTTTATAAGGTTGTTGTTAGGGATTTGAATTTGGGCTCACATACTTGCAGATAAAGCACTCTTACTTGCTGAGCCATTTCCCTAACCCAGATATTGGAATTTGAAAATAGGCAATGATTCTTTTTACATTGCCTTAGTATTAAAATAACTAATGAAATATTATACCTAATATATAAAATTACATGAAAAAATATGCAATGAAATATCAAATGATTCACCTTCTGACTCACAGCATTCATCCAGCATTTTTTACTGAAAATATATTTTTTCATACAACATATTCTGATTACAGTTTCCCCTTCCTTAACCCAACCTAGATCCGCCCCACATCCTCATCCATGCAAATTTTTACCCCTTTCTTCTTTCTCTCTCAATAGAAAACAATAAAATATAATAAGATATAAAGGGAAACCAAAATAGGATAAAACAAACAAAGAACAAACAGAGAAAAAAGTAGACAAAGACAAATCACAAAAAACATGGATTCTGAAAACACACACATTAACACAGAGAGAAAACCCATAAAATCAAAACCAGAAACCGTAACATATAAGCAAAGGTCTATATGATTTAAAAAAAAAAAAAAAAACACAGGCAAAGCATTACAAGAATAAAAAGCAATAGAAAACAACAATAAGAACAACAAAAACCCTGGAAAAATACCATTGAATTTGTTTTGAGTTGGTCATTTACGGTCATCGGGCCTGACCTTAAATGTGGTTTGAATACCCAGTGAGAACTCTGCTAGAGAAAACTAATTTTTTTTTATTTGCAAGCAGTTATCAATTGTAGACAGCTTCTGAGTTAGGGATGGGGGCTTGTTTCTACTTTCCTTCTTAGCGCTGGGACCATATCTTGCTTAGGTTTGTGTGGGTCCTTCGAATACTGCTCTTTGTGAGTTTATGTGTATCAACCCTTCTTTTTTTTTTTTTTTATTGGAAATTTTTTTTTTACATTGCAGATATTCTCTCCTTACCCCATTTCCCCCCTCCCTCCCAGGAACTCACTATCCCTTCCCCCCTCCACGTTGGTGTACCCCCACCCATCCTCCCCCCACCTCACCGTCCCCACCCTCTAGTATCCCCCCCCCACGACGTCCAGCCTTCATGGGACCAAGGATCTCTTCTCCCACTTATATATATAGCTCCCTTGTATATATAGCTGGAGCCATGGGTCCCTCCCTAAGCGCTCCCAGGCTGGTGGTTTAGACCCTGGGGCTCTGGTTGTTTGGGATTGTTGCTTTCCTCATGGTGTCGCGAATCCTCTCAACTCCTTCAGCCTTCACTCTAACTCCTCCATTGGGAACCCCATGATCAGTTTAATGGTTAGCTGTGAGCATCTGCCTCTGAGTATATCAGACTCTTGCAGACTTCTAAGGAGACAGCTATATCAGGCTCCTGTCAGCATGTACATCTTGACATCCACATCAACGTCTACCTTTGGTGACTGCACATAGGATGGATATCCAGGTGGAATGGTCTGTAGATGATCCCTCCTTCAGTTTCTGTCCTGCACTGTGTCTCCATATTTGCACCCTTGAGTATTTTGTTACTCCAAGAAGGACTGAAGCCCCTCCTACTTGGTCATCATTCTTCATGAGCTTTATGTGGTCTGTGAGTTGAATCTTGGGTATTTCAGGCTTCTGGGCTAAAATCCAATAATCAGTGAGTGAATACCATGTATGTTCTTTTGTGATTGGGTTACTTCACTCAGGATGATATTTTCTAGTTCCATCCATTTATATAAGAATTTATCAAATTCATTGTTTTTAATAGCTGAGTAATACTCCATTGTATAAATGTATCATATTTTTTGTATCCATTCCTCTGTTGAAGGGCATCTGGGTTGTTTCCAGTTTCTGGCTATTATAAATAATGCTGCTGTGAACATAGTGGAGCATATGTCCTTGTTATGTGTTAGAGCTGTGCATGCAGGGAAGACACTGTTTTCTTAGAGTCTTCCATCCCTTTTAATTCAGAATCTTTCTGCCTCCTCTTTTGAAGAGTTCCCTAGTTGCAGGCCTCTGTGTTTATTCCCATATACTTCACGAACAAGCTTCCTTTATGATGGATGAGTGAACAATACACTGATCAGTTGCTGGATGAAATCTTTCTGATGACAACTGGGCTAGGCACTGATTTATGAGTATAGCATATCATTAGGAATCATTTTCATTGATATTTTTGCCAGTTGTGTTTGGTTCTATCATGGATCTCCGGGCTGTCCTGCCTCTGATTCATGGCCAGCTAAGGTGTGGACTCCTTGTGGCATGGACTTCAACTTGGAACAGTCATTGGTTGGCCACTCCCACAAGTTCTGCACCCCAGCACATCTTGGAGGCAGTGAGATTAATTAGCACTGTGAATAGCTAAACAGCTTCTCTTTATGACTACTGATAGAGGCCATTGTAGATCCTGGCCCAACATTGTATGACTGACTAGATATGAGTTCAGGCCTTGGAGGCTAGCATCCACTCTATTCTATCCTTTTGTCCTAAGAAAGACTCAAAAGTGTGGTATTCCCTTACCATCAGGAGAGGAAATGAGGTAGAAGAAGCCTTGTTTAAGAAGCAAGTCTCTAACAATTGTCAGAAAACCTTACAAAATTTGAAGGAAATTCATCTGTGTTGAAAGAATTTCTTCCTGACCTTCCCCATAATAAGACAAATGTAAATAGAAAAAATTTAGGTCAGTGTAAACATAACTCCCAGAGTTTGGATCCCTAGAATTCGTTGACATGAAAGCTTTCTATTTTCCAGCCTAGGAGTCAGATACAAGGAAGCCCTGGGCAAGCAGGTTGGTCAGACTTACTGGAATCTGTGAACTCCAGCTGCTGTAAGGGACTGTCTCAGTAAACAGTATGGGTGGCCTTTGAGAAAAACATCTGATGTCAACTCCTGGCTTCCACATGCATATCTATGGTGGTGGTTTGAATAAGAATGTCTCCCACCCTGTGAACTCATATATTTACTTGCTTGAGCTCCAGTTACACTGGGGGAGGGATTAGGGGTGTGGCCCTGTTGGAGGTTTGTCACTGGGAGTAGGTTTTGATGTTGCAAAACCCATTCTAGGCCCAGTATATCTCTCTTCCTTCTCTCCTTCTCCTATCTCTGTCTCTCTTTTTCTCCTCTTCTTTCCCCTCTTCCCTATTCCCTTTCTCCCTCTCTCTCTGCTGCCCCTGGGTCAGGATGTAAAGATCTCAGCTTCTATACCAGCACTATGCTTGTCTGCTTCCCATGATGATAACATGGACTTGCCTTCTGAAATTGTAAGTAAGCCCCCAAATAAATGCTCCCTTTTATATGAAAAAAAATTTAGGTTAGATAATTGTTGAAATTTGAAATATAGGAATCTTAGAATTAAATAATTAAATAATGACGTGTATTTATACATTTGTATATAGTTTAGACAGCGTGTTTGTCATTATTTAAACAACTACTTTAATATCCACTCTAGATTTAGCATATGGCATTACAGAATTTTCATCAATTCAAAAATATCCATTGATAAAAACAATTTTATGTATGAGAATTTCCCAGGACTAAATTGCAAATGAAATTAGAATAACCAATGTTTTTGATGAAATGCCATAAACGGAGATAGTGTAAAATCTTTTCCTATTGATTCTTTAGTTCTGATTGGCATTTTTCTTTGCTTTACTGTTCTGTTAGTGATTTATTTGAAGCTAAAGGCAGATGCCTGGATGATTTGTGAAGCCTACCTAATGCTGCAGTGATAGGGATCAATGGTTTGCTGTGAGAAGTAGTAAAATGCATCATCTCTATTGAACAAACAATATTTCTAAAAATAATTTATGAAGTCTAGAAGTAAAACTTGAAATTTATGGTTGGGAGGGAAACATTAGAAAGTTAATCCATCTGCCTCGTGATACGATTGACATTTCTCTCCATCAAACTTTCTCTGTCAGCCCTATTGAGAGAAAACAGGTGCCTCCAATGAGGCTCGTTTCTAAGAGGTCTTCTGTGGAGAAGGAGGAAGAATTCTGCTTGATACACTCTATTTTTCTGTATTATTCCTTTTCAAAATAAACTTTAGAACAAGGGACTGTTAATCCCAAGTGAACCAAAATCCAGACTTAGATATAAGTATATGTCAAATGATCAGCCCTGAAATTATTCTTACATGTAGCAGTGTAGAAACTGAACAGGCTGTATTTATGTATTTTGTAATATACACATGTAAGCATGTATGTATTAACAGTTGATGAAAAAGAGGCAGGAATTTGAATGAGGGCAAGGAGTAGTACATGGGAGCATTTGGAAGGAGGAAAAGGAAGATAGAAATAATGTAATTAGGTTATAAACTCAAAGAATAAAAGAGATATTTTAAAAAATGTGATGAGCAAAAGAAGTACTTTATTTTTAATTATTTGTTTACTTTTCTCTACCTTAAAAAATTAATTATATGTAGGCCAACAAGATGATTCAGTGGGTAAAAGTGCTTACTCCCAAGCCTGATAACCTGAGATGAATCCTGGGAACCCACATGATGGAAGAGAACCATCCATACCCACACAAAATAAATAAAAAAGAAATGTGATTAAATCTAAATCTGCTTAATAAAAACTCATTTAAAAACTAATTGTATACTTAGGGGATAATGTTGGGAAAGCAAGCGAGAACATGTCAGAAAGCAAGTATATTACCTAGAGAGAACAATCTTGTCTATATTTTTTAACATTTTTTAATGGTTCTCCATTATTTAAAATATTTTCTAGCTTTGGATTCCAAATCTGAGGCTGATACTACTACATAAGAAAATGGAAATACTCAAAGTGAAAAATGAAACAAAGAAATTTTAATAATGCTTATAGAAATTTGATGTTTTCCTTTTTTAACACGGAAATTTAAATTGTGCTAGTTACAGTTAATGATTTTATCATGGCAAAACTGCATAACTATTCTGTTAATAACACATAATAATGCATCCAAATTCTCACATATTATTAGTGTATGGTAGTCAAGGACATCCACACTTGTAAAAGAGACTCCACTATAGATTGCTTTTGGTAAGATGGCCATTCTTTTCTCTGTTAATCCTACCAATTGATGACCAAGGGAGACTTCTCCATTTTCTGAAGTCTTCTTCAATTTCTTTATTGAGAAACTTGAAGTTCTTGTCACACAGATCTTTCACTTGTTTGGTTAGAGTTACTCCAAGGTATTTTTTATTATTGTGACTATTGTGAAGGATGTTGTTTTCCTATTTTCTTTCTCAACCTGTTTATCATTTGTATAAAGGAAGTGTACTGATTTGTTTGAGTTAATTTTATAGCTGACCACTTTGGTGAAGTTGTTTATCAGCTATAGAAGTTCTCTGGTAGAATTTTTGGGGTCACTTATTTATACTATTATATCATCTGCAAATAATGATATGTTGACTTCTTCTGTGGCAGTGTGTATCCCCTTGATCTCTTTTTGTTTTCTTATTGCTCTAGCTAGAACTTTGAGTACTATATTGAGTAGCTACTGGAAGAGTGGACATCCTTGTCTTGTCCCTGATTTTAGTGGGATTTCTTCAAGTATCTCTCCATTTAATTTGATATTGACTGTTTGTTTATTGTTTATCTGATCCAGAATTGTCCTTTCTGAAAGAACTGCAGGGACAAAAATGGAGAAGAGACTGAGGGAAAGGAGGTCCAGTGACTTGCCCAATTGGGATCCAGCAAAAGGGGAGGCTCCAAGGCCTGACACTATTACAGATACTATGGTATGCTTAAAGATAGGAACCTAGCATGGCTGCCCTCTGAGTGGTCCAGCAAGCAGCTGAAAGAGCCAGACACAGATACTTATACCCAACCAATGGACAGAAGCTGTGGCTGAATTAGAGAAAGGCTGGAAGAAGCTAAGGAGGAGGGCGACCTCATTGGAAGGCTAGCAGTCTCAACTAACCTGGACCCCCAGATCTCTCAGACACTAAGCCACCAACCAGACAGCATACAGTAGCTGATATGAGGCTGCCAATACATATACAACAGAGGACTGCCTAGTCTGGACTCAGAGAAGTTACACCTAACCCTTTAGAGACTTGAGGCCCCAGGGAGTGGAAAGGCATGGTGGGATAGGGAGAGGAGGAATATCCTCTTGGAGATGGGGGAAGAGGAGTGGGATGAGGAACAGTTGGATGGTGGACTGGGAGGGGGATAATGACTGGACTGTAAACATATATATTAAGGATAATTAAAAAAAAACACCACTGAAGCTAAAATAGCACATCAAACATTATACATTAATAGTGGGAGACATCAACACCCCACTCTCATGAATGGACAGGTCATTTAGACAGAAACTAAACAGAGAAATAATGGAATTAACAGATATTATGACTCAAATGGACTTAATAGATATCTACAGAACATTTCACCCAAACACATAAGGATACAACTTTTCTCATCACCTAAGAACTTTCCTCAAAATTGACCACATATTCAGTCATAAAGCAAGTCTCAAGGAATACAGGAAAATTGAAGTAACCCCCAGTATCCTATCAGACTATCACATATTAAAGCTGTGTTTCAACAACAGAAACCAGAGAAATTCTACAAAATCATGAAAAGTGAACAACACTCTCTTGATTAACTACTGGGAACTGAACACTCTTTCCTGATTGACTACTGGGTCAAGGCAAAAATAAAAAGAACTTAAGACTCCTAGAATTAAATGAAAATGAATACACAAATTTTTGGAACACAATGAAAGCTGCTCTAGTAGGAAAGTTCATAGCACCAAGTGCCTTCATAAAGAAATTGGGAAGATTTCATACTACCAATTTAACAGCACACATCAAAACTTTAGATCAAAATGAAGCAAACATATCTATAAGGAGTAGATAATAGGAAATAATCAAACTGAGGGCTGAAATCAATAAAATGGAAACAAGAGAACAATACAAAGAATGAAGGAAACAAAGAGAGGTGGTCATTGAGAAAATCAACAAGATAGAAAAATCCTTATTCAAACTAATTAAAAAAACACATAGAGAATATCTAAATTAACAAAATGAGAATTGAAGAGAGGAATATAACAACAAACACTGAGGAAATCCAAAGAGTTGTTAGGTCATGCTTTAAAAACCTATATTCCACAAAATTGGAAAATCCAAAAGCAATGGGCAATCTTGATAGATACCACCTACCAAAGTTAGAACAAGATCAAATAAACAATTTAAATATACCTAAAATACTAAGGAAATAAAATCAGTCATTAAAAATTTTCCAAACTAAAAAAGGTTCAAGATCAGATGGTTTTAATACAGAATTCTATCTGATTTTCAAAGAAGAACTAATACCATTACTCTTCAAATTAGTCTAAAAAATAGAAACAGAGGAAATCTTACCAATTTCATTTTATGAGGCCAAAGTCACCCTTATAACCAAACCACACAAGACTCAACAAAGAAAGATAATTTTAGAGCAATTAGTTTTAAGAATATTGATGAAAATCTCAATAAAATACTCACAAATGGAATCTAAGAACACATCAAAGATGTCATTTACCACAATCAAGTGGGCTTCATCCCAAAGATCGAGGGATGATTCAACATATAAAAAAATCTGTCAATATAATCCATGATATAAATAAATTGAAAGAAAAGAAAACCTCATGAAAATCTCATTAGATGGTTGAAAAGGCCATTGACAAAATCCAACAATCTTTATAATAAAAGTCTTTGAGAGATCAGGTATACTAGACATACTTAAGCATAATAAAGGAAATATACAACAAGCCAAAAGCCAATGTCAAATTAGATGGATGGAAACTCAAAGCAGTTGCACTAAAATCAGGAATAAGACAAACCTATCTACTCTTTCCATATCTATTCAGTATTGTACTTGAAGTTCTAGCTAGAGCATAAAGGCAACTAAAGGAAATTAAGGGCTACAAATTGGAAAGGAAGAAGTCAAATTTGTGGATGACATAATAATATACACAAGCAACCCCAAAAATTCAACCTCAGGACTCCTACAGCTAATAAACACCTTTAGCAAAGTGACTGTATACAAAATTAACTGAAAAATATTGTAGCCCTCCTTTATACAAATGATAAAAGGGCTGATAAAGAGATCAGGGAAACAAATCTTTCACAATAGTCACAAATAATATAAAATATGTTGGAGTTTTAAACCTCCCAAGCCCTGTATGACAATTACTTTAAGTCTTTGAAGAAAGAAATTGAAAAGGATGCCAGACTATGGAAAGATATGCCATGTTTATGGATTGGTAGAACTAATACAATAAAAATGACCACCATACCAATAGTATATAGATTCAACACAATCCCCATCAAAACTCAAACACAATTCTTTACATACCTTGAAAGAACAATACTCTACTCCATATGAAAAGATAAAAATTCAGGATATCTAAAACAATCCTGCACAGTAAGAAAACTTTTGGAGGTATCATCATTCCTGATTTTGAGCTATATTACAGAGTAATACAGATCCACGTGGATCAAACACTTCAACGTAAAACTAGTTACACTGAACCTGTTAGAAGAGAAAGTGGGGAATAGCCTTGAACACATTGGCACTTGAGACAGCTTCCTGAACAGAACAGCAATAGCTCAGGGACTAAGATCAACCTTTAATAAATGGGACTTCATGAAACTGAAAAGCTTCTGTAAGACAAAGGGAAACATAAAAGGGACAAAACGGCAGCCTACAGAATGGGCAAAGATCTTCAACAACTCCACATATGACAGAAAGCCAATATATTCAAAATACATAAAGAACTCAAGTAACTAAATATTAGCAAATCAAATAATCCAATTAAAAATAGGGTAGAGATTTAAACATAGAATTCTCAACTCTCATATGACTCAGAAACACTTCAAGAAATGTTCAACATTGTTAGCCATCAGGGAAATGCAAATCAAAATGAATCTGAGATTTCATCTTTCAGCTGTCAGAATGGCTAAGGTAAAAAATAAAAGTGACAGCTCATGCTGGCACGGGTTGGAGCAAGGGAAAAACTCATCCATTACTAGTGGGAGTACAAACTTGTACAGCCATTTTAGAAGTCAATATGGTGATTTCTCAGAAAATTGGGAATTGATCTACCTCAAGACTCAGCTATACCACTCCTGGGCATATACCCAAAGGCATATACCCATAAAGACATTTGCTCAATTATGTTCAACAGCCGAAACTGGAAAAAATACCTAGATGTTCTTCAACAGAATGCATAAAAATGTGGTACATTTACACAATGAAGTATTACTCAGCTGTTAGAATAAATGAAATCATGGACTTGGTAGGCAAATGGATGGAACTAGAGGGAAAAAAACCCATCCTGAGTGAGGTAACTCAGACCCAGAAGGACAAATATGGTATGTTCTAACTGATAAGTGGATATTAGCTATAAAGTAAAGGATAACCATGCTACAATCCACAGACCAAAGAGGCTTAGTGACAAGACGGGCTTAAGGTATTTTGGTGGGCACATGAATCTTTGGGAAGGGGAAATAAAATAGATTCCCTGTATGGACTAGGGGTAGATGGGGATGGGACAAGGAGAGTTCAAGTGGGAGACAGATGGAAGTAGCAGGTACTGGGAAAGACTACTGGAATTGGAGGACATTTTCAGGGAAATGTAGGAACTTAGTCCAATTAAATGTTCCAAGAATCTATAAAGGGTGTCCTCAGCAAATAAACCTGATATTAAGGGATTTGGGTTTATACAGAGCATCTTCTGTAACCAGGCAAGGTTTCCAGTGGATAGACTGGGACACCAACACCAAACTAAAATTTGTCCTGCCTACAAGATGTGGTGGGGTAAAGGTAGCACAGAACTTGGGGGAGTGGCCACCAAGTGACTGGTCCAACTTGGGACCCATGCCATGAGACCTAGGATCCAGTGCATGACATTGCCTGGAGGGCCAGAAACCAGAGGCTGGACAGCCAGAGACTGAGGATAGAACCAAAAGCAACTGATAAACAAAACAAAACAAAACAAAACAAAACAAAACTCAATGATATGATTCCCAATGATATCCTGCTATACTTGCAGGCCAGAGCCTAGCATAATTGCAACTTGAGAGGTTTCATCCAGCAACTGTGCAGGGATCCACAACTAAATATTAGGCTGAGTTCAGGGAATCTCAAAGAAGAGGGGAAGGAAGGATTGTAGGAATAGATGGGTTAAGAACACTACAAGAACTTGGCCCACAGTCAGCTGAATAGGGTTCATAGAGACTCACAGAGACTGGAGTGAAAATCAAGGATGCTGTATGGGTCTGAACTAGGTCTTCTACAGATATTTTATGGTTGTGTAGCCTAATGTTCTTGTGGGACTCATAACAATGAGAATAGAGACTGGTTCTGACTCTTTTGCCTGTTATTGGTAGGTACTCCTTCCCTCTTACTGGATGACATCAACACACCTTAATTTATTGTAACTGGATAATTCTATGTTTGGTTGATATCCCTGGGTGGGGGGGCTACTTTTTCTGAAGGGAAAGGAAGGAGGAGTGGATTTTGGGATGAGGGGAGGAGATGAGGTGAGTCTTTAGGGAGAAGAGGGAAAGGAAATGGCAGTTCAGATGTAATATATGAGAAAGAATAGATTAAAAAAAAGAAAAACAATTCATAATATAATATGTTGTATTATATATAATATTTAATAATATATAATGTATATATTTTTATAATATAACTCTTAATTTAAATGAAAATTAAATGACTTTTTATGCACAGCAGAATTAATTTAAGAGGGAATCTGGAAGTTCCTTTCACTTTAGATATCCCTTGATTAAAACCTGAGCAGGGTTTGGGAGCATATTGAGTTGTTTTTGATTTTGAAAAATGTTTTGGTGTCTTCATGCTGAGCACTTTCCCCAAGTCAGCCTGTTAAAATATTTCTCTCATGTTCTAGTTAGAGTCATTTCCAGTACTTGAAAAGCAAATACAGTATGTTTATGTCATCTAAGAATCTGCTAGCTTTTTTCTAGTCTGCTACTGATGTTAAAACTACATCATTTGCAACAACTCTGTCTTAGTTAGGGTTTTACTACTGTGAAGAGACTCTATATAAGAAACTATTATAAAGGACAACATTTAATTGGTGCTGGCTTACAGGTTCAGAGAGAGGTTCAGTCCATTATCACTAAGGCAGGAAGCATAGTAGTGTCAAAGCAGACATGTTATTGGAGAAAGAGTCAGTCGAGAGTTCTAAATCTTGATCCAACTGCAGCCAGGAGAGAACTGTCTCACAGGCAGCTAGGAGGAGGGTCACTTTGCCTACTTCCACTGTGACATACTTCCCCTTACAAAGTCACATTTCGTAACCACTCCCTGGGCTAAGCACATTCAATCCACCACAAACCCAAAAAAGCTAAAATTGCAGTAAGTCAAATAATTTTTCTATGAAAATTTAGCATCATTTTATTATCATACAGTCTTCCTTTTACTCTTGTGTATCACTCAGAGTAGGACAGGCACCATGACAACAATCCCAGACATCTCAAGTGTTGATACAATGAAGATATCCTTATCACTTGTGCCATGATTGAACTCAAGTACACAATATAGGTAATTCTACTTCACTGAGTCAAACATCTTAATCCTTTGATCACATGGTTCTAATGCTTTCTACACATTCATTTCTTTCTTATAATCTATAATATGACCCTTTCTAGGTATAATATAACTATATGACCAGAAGTAAAAGAAAATGATAATTTAGAATGTAGTTATCTCTATAATATCATCCTCCATTTCCAAATTGGAATAATCTTTCCTCAAAGGTCTGGAACTTTCTGCATTGTATCTTCTAGTAGATGTCACCATTAAAGTCAGGGAAATTGTGTTAAAGTAAATAGGTACATACCTATGCACTTCAGATTGGATTTAGGAAGACTGACGCTTGCTAGGCTCTAGAGGTCTTGATCATATCATATATTATGGCATAATACATGACAGTGATTTATTGCTTGGAGGATCATACTCTTTATATATCTCAAAAGTCAATCCATAGATTCATATGTGTAAACATATTTTCTAAATTAGCTACTGAGCCAGTGCAAGTAGTGTTCCCCAAGAGCACCATGCCATTCTTTGCTAATGATGTGATTCTAAGAACTGAGTTGTGTTTCTTGGAGTCTGCTTGAGAAATTTTAAATCATCCTTAGGGATGTTCAAAGAATGACTAGGATAATGAATGGACTTTAAATCATATCATTTTCTCAAGAGTACTGAAGGCCTATCTGTACTATTAACTGTGTTGCGAAAAAGGTGGGTATAACAAGAGAAGCAAGGCGTCTGCTTTTATAGAATGTCAGTGGTGATAATGAACCAGGAACCAAGTGTTTAAGCATGTTAAAGTTAACTAGTTACGAAAAATATAGAGTTAACACTGTAGGAAGTATTTACTAGTAGCCATACTTTGTTATATGGAATCGGAGAGGTCTTTCTCAGGAACCAAGCTGTTTTAATGGACAACAGGATGTTATGAAAGATGCAGTGGTTATGTCAGAAGGAGCATTCTAGAAAAAAGTCCTTAAGGTGGGAATGATGTTGTATTTAGGTACCAATAAGAGCCATGTATAGCAGTCTACCCAACACTTAGGAGATTAAGATAGCAATATCAGATTCTCAAAGCTAGTCTGAACTCGATAGTGTGACCCTTCCATGAAAACATCAAAAAGAGTTGGATAGCACTCAAGGACAGAATACTTGATTAGCTTTGATGAGGCACTGGGCTTGATAATAGATTACTTTAAAACAAAACACACAAAAATTTAAGCTAGACCATCCCTCTAGCAAAACAAAATCATCATCAGTAAGTAGCAAAAATGTAGGCGTGGCTGAAATGCATGAACAAAAGAAGGGAGTATTGAAGAGTTAATGAGTAGTGTCCACTTAATGATGTTTGAATTTTATTTCAATTGTGATGAGAAGTTGCTAGAGAGAATATATTCACTAGAGATATTGAGTGTGGAGCTGACATGTAAAGATTTGTATGATTTAGTGTGGGATTGTGTGGTGAATAGGCAAAACAGGAGCTGGGTGGAATAATGATCTCATGTTGGGAGCATGCCACTCGTGACATAGTGACTCCTTCCGATGAAATTGTAATTACATGCATCCCAGAAAACATGGGTTGTACAGTGGTAATACTGGTTTTGAGGGTCTTTAATGTTTTTTCATTAAAATAGAATGTTTTAGAGGCTTGGGATATTTCTCCAGTTGTACAGTGCTTGCTTACCATGCCTTAAAGCCTCAGGATACAGTCCCATTAACACATAAACTAGATATGGTGGTGCAAAGCTCTAATTCTACTTGTGAGGTGGAGGCAAGAATACCAGAAGCTCAGGGTTATTCTTGGCTACATGATAAGCTTAAGGCCAGCCCAAGATGTGTGAGACCCTTTCTCTAAAATATAATGCTTCCCTTTCTTACCTGAAAAAACCTCTTACTTCCCACTCTTTCTTTTCTGAGGAAAGTTTCTAATTGCCTTTCCTCTTCCGTAGTAAGACAGAAATCAATTAAGCCAAGGTAGTCTTAAAAGAAGTTCCATTTTGGCTAAGTGACAGGCTAAATAAACTCAATGGTTATTTAGGGATAATCAATTAGATGTAAATTAAACAGGTCGGGCAATATTTATAAGAAGGTTTTTAAAGGGAGAGGCTCTTTAACACAGGTTTAATTTATCAGGCAAGCTTTGGGGCCTGCAGCTAATTGGAAGATGGAGACCTTGACTTCAGGAGGGTGGAACAGAAAGCTCAAGATTTGTATGATTTAGAGTGGGATTCTGATGACGATATTTCTGATGATGATAAAGAAACATCCTACATCTTTAGATGCCCTATGCCACTGCCCACTATGCAAGTGAAAATGAAATTTCTTTTACAATTATTTATTATTGTGTATATAGTGTGGGTGAGGGTGATGTCTGGAGGCAAGAAGATAACTTTGTGAAATTTGTTCTCTCCTTTTATCTTTTCATAGGTTCTAGGGATTGAATTTAGTATGTCAGGTTTTCAAGGAAGGTGCTTTACCCACTGTGTCATCTTGCTGATCTCAAACAGCAACAATGCAATTTCTATCATGTGTGTTTATGAGTGGGTCTGTCTCTGTGTGTGTGTGTGTGTGTGTGTACAGGTGAACCTTCATGCATGTGCATCTGGAGGTCAAAGTATAACTTCAGGTATTGTTTCTTAAATACTGTCTTTCTTTTTGAGACTTTCATTCTTTCAGTGACTTGGAATTTACAAAACAATGTAGTCTAGAAGGCTAGCAACCTCTAGGGAATCTACCTGTATCCAATTCCTTAGCATGTAATTACCAACAAAACTCACCATTTAATTTTTTAAAGATTCTTTATTTCTATTTTTATTTCCCATATCTATCTATCTATATATGTATGTATATATGAAGAACGCTTTAAATCTGTTTTTGTTGTTTATGTGTATATGGTTTCAAGGGTGATACATCTGTATTGGACAACCAATATGGAAGCTCATGCCTGGTAGTGGCTAATTCTCCTCCCAGAAGTAATTATTTGACTGTAGTTCTTTGTCTCAGAATGTGACACTGAGGAATTTCCATTAATATGTCTGTTGATATTGTCATCGTTCAGGACTTGTTTATGGAGCCATTTCTAGGAAAGACTATTTCAGCAGCAAATTTCCTGGTATTTTGTCTCATACGGTCTTTCTTCTCTCTCTACTGTGATGTTTCCTGAGCCATAATTGCAGGAGCTCTGATGTACATGTATATGTTGGAGCTGGACTCACCACAGTCTGTTTATCTGCATTGTGCCCAGTATATGCTTTTTTGTGATGATCCAATTGCTATCAAACAGGCTTCTTTGATGAAGGGTGGTAGTTGTAATTATCTGTAGGTATAAGGATAAGTTTTAGAGTCTAGTTAAGAGGGTCTAGCAAAGTGGTAGTAGTAGATTCTTGGCTCTGGTCCATGATCTCACTAATTCTGGAAAACTGTCTAGGTTTCCAATACTAGTCATGATTTCCCACCTGATAAATGGGCCTTAAGTCCAATTAGAAACTTGTTGTTTGCCACTAACATGTGAGTGCCACTTACTATATCTTTATAATATCTTGCCATGTTGGTCATGTCATGGATCATAGGTATTAAAGCTGTGTAGAACTATTTGGTTCCCTCCCTTGGTAAATTGCATAGTATTTTCTGGAACCATGGAAGCTAGAGTTCAGGAAAGAGACTATTAGATCAGATCTAGCTTGAAGTATCTGGGCCCTGTGACCTAAGCATCTGTTATCTTCAGGAATAGAAGACCACCCTTAAACCTTGAGAAGCAACCAAGGCTTATACTGATAAAGTATATTGTTTGGAAATCACATAGACTACCCTAATCAACCATTCAAAAGGAGGTTTCTTAGTTTATAGTTCTTGTGTGGCAGACTTTCGGCTTAAGTACCTTAACTTCCATCTATATTTATGTATTTCTGTCTCTGTCTACTGGCCTGTGTGTGTGTGTGTGTGTGTAATATGATTCCTTGAGGATTTAGCAAATGACATTGGTGTTATTTGTTCCTTGTCTTACGTTCTCCTGTATGGACCTCGTTATTTTTTCCCATGTTGGAGGCCCCTGTGTGTTATTCCATCCTCCACTTCATATTACCTCTATCCTGCTATGCCATGCCCCTCATAAAACTCCAATACTCCTCACCTATGTTACATTTATGTCTTCCTATTTTCTGTGGTCTTCCTATTTCTCAACATGGAGTCATGTTGAGATACTCACATCTGAGGATTTGGAGCTAGAACCAAAGATGAAAGATAACGAACAGCATCTCTTTATTGGTCTGGGTTACCTCACTCAATATAATCTTTTCTAGGTCCATAAATTCCATTTTTTTCTAGGTCTCAAAATTCTATAATTTCATTTTTATTTACATTTAAATAGTATCTCAGTATGCATATGTACACATTTTCATTAATTATCCATTTGTTGATGAACAATAAGGCTGTCTCCATTACTTGGTTATTGTCAATTGAGAGACTATGAACACTACTCAATAAGTATCCTTGGAGAAGGATGTGAATTCTTGCAGAATGTGTCAAGGAGTGGTAAATCTGGGTCATGTGATAGATTAATTTTTATTTTTTGAAGATTTTATATATTGCTTTCCAGAGTGACTGCACTAATTTGCTATGAAGATTTTGCACTAATTTGCTATGAGGGTTTCCTTTTACCTACAATGTTACTAGCATTTTTGAGAATTTTATATGTGAATACTGTATTTACATCACTTTCCACTTCTCTCTTTCCCCTTCCCCCATCCCAATGTCCCCCTACTCCTCAAATTAATGACATAGTCTTTATTGATTATTTTCTCATATACACACACAACACACACATACACACCCATGCACATGCTCACATACATAAAAAACACCTATGTAATTTATTTGGTGCTGCTCAGATGTATATTGTATTTAGAGCTAATGATTTAGGATTTGATAATTTATCAGGGTGTTTGTCTCTGGAGAAAGTTGTTTCACCTTCTCTCTGCAGCCATTGACTGCATTTAGCTCTTTATCTAAGGATGGGGCCTTGTCAAACTTCCTTCATTCATATTGGTATGTTAGTTGGTGTCATTAGATAGGTCTTATTTAGGCAACCAAATTATTGAGGTTTAATAATTTTACCTTCCCTGTCATGTCTAGAAGATAATGTCCTGTAGCAAGGGTCTTGGTCCTTTGGTTCTTACTTTCTTTCTACTTCTGTGGTGTTTCTTTAGATTTAGAGATAGAGGTTGCATCAACAATATGCCACTTGGGATTTGGTACTCCATGATCACTTAGTCTTTGCATTTTGGCTAGTTATGTATTAATATTCATCTAATGCACAAGGAAGTTTCTTTGATGATGTGTGAGAGCCACATTTATATGTGGGTGTAAAGTAAGTGCTTAGAATATAGGTAGAAATTATATTGGCCTAGTGAAATGCAGTAGAATGTTCTGCTCTAGGGTCTATGGTCTTTCTAACCATGGATAGTTGGCTAGGTTTATAGTACTAGGCATAAGTTCCCTTGTACTGTGTAGTTTCTACAAGTTCTATTAGTGAGCTCTTGATTACCCTCATGATAAAATGTCTTAATTCCACATTTGCAGATAGTTTGCCAGACCAATCATTATTGTGGTTCAGAGGTATTACAGTTGGGTAAGACTATTGATTACTATTGTCCCTTTGTAGTTTTTATAGTGTTTTATGACACTATAAGTGTTAGTCCTCTTTATCAGTTCCAACTCTGTTTCTCCAAGTCCTATGCCTGACTCAGTAGTATTTTTGGCAATAGGCAACCAAGACAATGGCAATAACCTATGTTGTTTTGTTTTAGACCATCCTATATTTTCATTACTAGAACTCAATTGAAGTACTTCTCTTCTTGACTGAAGATACTTGTAAAAAATTTACTAGTTTCTATCAGACACCCCATGAAAAATAGTTCATTGGTCAAATAAACTTGTTTATCTACACAAAGAACTTTTATGATCACCATATTTAAAATGCACCAATTAGCAGCCAGACAACCTGTACTCCTTTTTCTATCTCATCTTCAGATACCATTTATTATCTACACAGCACAAAATTTGTGTTTACTATGCTGCCTATCTCACAAGAGTTAAAAGTAAAATTGTATGAGTTTTGTTTCATTTTCTTTTCTTTTTTTTTTTATAAAGGCTGTATCTTGTGGTCTTCTGAGTTTTCCAATCTAGGTTACAGAAAAAAAAAATGAGAAGAGAAGCTGATCCAGATCAACTGATGAGACAGTGACACTTCAATTTTACTCCCCATCCCCCCACATACATTATAATGAGTTGACATCCAATTTCTTCAGACTGTACCTTACTGGATTAAAATATACTTTAGAAATAAAGGTCAAGGCTAATTGGAAAGTATAAGAGAGCACAGAGTTTCTGATGTTTCCCTGACTTTTGTGAAGATAGAGAATTTTGTGTGATGTGATGTTGGGAGATGGCCTTTTGTGTTCCTGTAATGGGCAGTAACAATGAATTTTGTAAATTGACTTGCTGGAGGCAAAATGAAGTAGACTCTGTTTGGTGCTCTCCTGAGGAAAAGGAGGAGGAGGAAAAGGAGGAGGAAGAAGAGGAGGAAGAGGAGGAGGAGGAGGAGGAAGAGGAGGAGGAAATCTGTGAGAATATTGCTAGTTATGTTACCTGTATTCAGGACTTAGTTGACTTGGACACATTTTCAATACTCACATTTACTCTATTGCTTCAGGAGAATTTTGTGACTAATAGTATTGGGGCCACTGCTATAGTATTTTGTGTGGTACTTCAGTCTATATGCACAAAGATATTCTATAAACACCACACACACACACACACACACATTGCAAAATTTGGGGAGCAGTGAATTAGTCTGATGAGTAGAGATGTTGAATTCATTGATTTGATTATTTTTAGTCCATAAACATAAAGATTGTTATGTTCAGTCATTTTTGCTTGGTTCTAACATGCCACTCCTAGATAATATCTCATTGTCTTAAACATTCAGAGAACTAGGTATCAATGTTGGTAGTAGTTGAAATTCCATTACCCTTTGGATTTTCTATCTGAATTGATACCTCATAGATCATCTTGCCATAATTGTTCCTAGAGTACTTAGCTTAATGCAGACTAATTTCTTACTCATAGTGCTGCATCATCTGTTGTGCAGCCATGACTATTGGATTCCAAAATGACTGTCTTGGGAGTTATTTGGCATGTGTTTTGTTGATGCTGGGCAGTCTTATCCAACAAAAAGCAGAAAAATTGGAATGACAAGTCATTTTTCTCATTATGTTAAATTTACCATTAAGAATTATACAATGCAAATTCACAAAGACATATCTTTATACCGTGACATCACTTAAGGCTGTAATCACTGCATTTGTAGAATGCTTCTTTCAATGTTGATCAGTATCTTGCATGCCAGTGTAAAGGATAAGCATGGGAAAAATATCTTATCTGCTCCTACCCCTATAAACCAGACACACAATGTGGATATATGAGTTCCCAGGATGTCACTATAGTGTAGCGAGAGGGTTATAAAGGTGTCATTTTAAGTTTAGCAAAGAGGGATATTGTTAGAAGCATTTGGCTTACTGAGCTCTGAGCAGGATACTTGTTCAGTTAGAATCTCTCCTGGGTAGCTTAGTATCATTGAACATGGAGGAAGAAAATAGTATAATTCCTTCATTATTTATAATTCCTTTTACCTTAGAAAAAGAGAAAATGTCTTATTGGCATTATGGCTGCCAGGTAAAATATAATGTATCAAGTTCAATTTGAGTTTCATATAATCAATTTTTAGTATAAGTATGTTCTAAAGGGATATGTTTACTTAAATAGATATCTGCATCTCACCATTTATATTATATAAATATTATCTGTTTTACATACATACATATGCACATGCATATATATTTCATTATACCATATATAGGTATATATAGAATATATATACATATATACACACATACATATATACATATATATATGTATATATCTAGAATATACATATTCTATATTTGATACTATTTTTCTTTTTAAAATTTATTTCTTTTATTTTTGAGATGATAGTATCTTTAACCAAATTTAAAAATAATTTTATTTCTTCCATCTAGAGATATGTATTTTGTTGATTTTTCTCTATTAGCCATAGCTTTAAAAATCAAGAATAAAGGTGAATTAAATTGACATTAGTTGATCTTCAAACTAAACTAGGATAAAAACAAATAAATGAGAAAGTTTATTCTTATTTCTTCTATTAAATTTTAGCTTTCCCAATGAGAGTAAAAGTGAATTTTACCTATTTACTAATAAAATTAAATGTATCTTTAAAAATATTGAATTTTCACATAAATGTTTTTAGAATTTCAATTTTGGAAGCATGCTTTGCAATCATAATATTATTACAATAGAAATTTATAAATCAAAGTATGCACACACACACACACACACACACACACACACACACATATATACATATCAATATATACACTGATATATGTATATATATATTACATGTAATATAATATCTATGTATATATATTTTTATATATGGGGTATGCAGAGATGTTATGTTAATAGTGTGCTTCATCTACAAGAATTGTATTATTTACTTTTCTATTGCTGTGACAAAACATCATGGAGGCTTTGGAAACCTCAAAACCCACTTCAGTGACATGCCTTTTTAAACAAGGCCACATATCCTAATTATTTCTAAATAGTTCCATATATTGGGTTCAAGCATTAAAAATCATGGGCATATTGGAGGGAGACACTCTAATCAAACATAGTGAGATATCTTTAGTTTAGAGTGCTGGTTTAGAAAAGGAGTGTACATATTCATCTGAACAGAAACAGCTAGTGGCATTAAGTACATGGCTTGAACCTGAAAATTACCCCCAGATAGAGTTATTAAATTAACAAATTAGCAAGCCCAGGACCGGTAATATTCTGCAGAGCCTTACCAACCTAAGACAGAAATGCATTGCTTTTGATAATGCATATTACATGATGGGTTAGGAAGGCATTCTTATCAGAACAACCTAAGACAGGCTCAGTCTTGTTAATGAAATAAAAAAGGGGAGAGTCAGAGAGCCTTTGGGCTGCTTGGCAAGAATTTGACATGGGTCAAGGACAAGGAAATGGGCTGCTTGGCAGGAATATGACATTGGCCAAGGATAAGGAAGTAGGCTTCAGGCAGCAATCTGACATTAGGGTTATAACAAAGAAGTAATTTCAGGTAGGAATCTAAATCTTAGGCCAGAACAAAGAAGTAATTTCAGACAGGATTCTAAATTTTAGGCTAGAACAAGGAAGCAGGCTTCATACATGAAAATGACCTTGTGCTAGGACAGGAAAGTAGGCTCAGATACTTTGGTCATCCTGATAAGCCCTTAGAAACAGTTATCACAGGAGTGTTCACGTAATTGGGTTTAATGCCTTGCTTTTTCTTTGACTATTTGTGTTTATTGCCTTGCTTGTTCCTTGACTATTTGCATCTATTGTATTGCTAGACCCCAACCTAGAACAGACCTTAATACATGCAGGTAATTAAAATGGTATAAAAGCATAAAGGAGGAGGGGATGGGATAGGGAGTTCTATGGAGGGGAAATGGGAAAGGGGATGACATTTATATTATAAAAAAAATAAAGTATCCAATAAAAAATTAGAAAAAGAATAATATCCTGTTTTTAAGTGGCAATCAGTATTACACTACTCTATTTTGTATGGAGGTTGTGCTGGGCGTTATGTAAGTTCATTACTAATGAGATATACATGTAGACCCCATAAAATTATTTTTAATAGATTGCAAATTTTCACCAAATTTAAATTTAGATACTTAGAAACAAAATATTTAGTCAGAAAGAGTGACTGCATTGCTGAGTGTCGGTCAGCCACTTTTGTTGCAGAGTCCCAGAGGATTCCAAGAAGACCTCATGCCCTATTTCATGGCTGATTCAGATACATAGGGAATTTGCCAAGTACACTATGCCTCTGTACACATTAGAGATTTGGTGGCAAAGGGCAAATGTCATTAGAGTGTTAAAACAGCGTTCTTTTCCAGAAAATACTTCAAAGCGGTTTTAGCATCCTGGTTTGTGAGTCGAAGGCTTAGAAAGTATAGCTAAAGCTGGAATCCATGGCAACATATAGTCTCAGTTGCTGTATTTGTTACATGGAAATCAGTAGGGGCATCTGGGTGAGAGTGAGATGAAAGACTCCAGGGCCCAGGGTGATAGACAAATATCCATGCCAGCCAGATCTTCCACCATGCTTCAGAGTCAGAACAAGAAGGCCCTGATAAACTTCAGATATATATATATATATATATATATATATATATATATATAGAGAGAGAGAGAGAGAGAGAGCTAGCTCACAGCTTGGATGGCAGGATTCTTGGCAGCCTCGGAAGATACCTGCTAGTACCTCTCACTTATGCAGTTTGGCAGTGTAGTAGTATATGAGGGCAGTGACCTGGGCCTGGTTGGGAAGTGTTGGCATCAAAAAATAGCCTTCCTGGGATTGAAATCTTGAGGTTGTGGCGTAAACAGTATAAGAAGCGCATTTCCAGAAACCCCTCTCTCGCTGGGCAAC
Organism: Mastomys natalensis; assembly: GCA_021653895.1. NCBI lineage: Eukaryota > Metazoa > Chordata > Mammalia > Rodentia > Muridae > Mastomys > Mastomys natalensis. The sequence goes on from JAJTUV010002990.1 coordinate 23,882, forward strand.
AGATGGTGGCTCTAAATCTGAAGTATAGACAGGTTAGAAAAGAAAATATTTAGAGCACCGGTAGAGTCATTATTTGAATAGTATGGAACATAATGGTTTCTTTGGTAACGAAGCCAAGTAGACACCCACACTATGTTAGAAGGCACTGGGCTCCTTTCTGTTCTCAACACCACCTACAATCCAACAAGATTGAAACAGTATAAAGAGAAAAATGAGAAGCAGCATTTTACACCAGAAGAGATTCATTCTCTGTAAGAATATATTAATGACCTGTCTCTAAAGTTATGAGAAATCAGATAGAGCAGTTTTAAAGTTATGACTCCCTTCTTTCTCATTCTCTTTTTGTTCATCACCCAAACAGTTCACTTTCTCTGTAGATTTCAGCATGTGTAGGAAAGACACTGACAAATATGAGACAAATGGTAAATATTTAACCTATCCATACCATCCATATTCTTAGTGGTTACCAGATAGAGGTGGTACTTAAAAGGCAAAACAAATTCAAAAGGAAACCAAATTTTTTTCTTTTTTATTGGATATTTTATTTACATTTCAGATGTTATCCCCTTTCCCCCGTTTCTCACCCACCCAGAAACCCCTATCCTATGCCCTCTTCTCCTGTTTCTATGAGGATGTTCCTCCATCCACCTACTCCCACCTTCCCACTCTTGAATTCCCCCACACTGGGGCATCCAGCCTTCAGGGACCAAGGTTCTCTTCTCCAACCTTTGCCTGACAAAGCCATCCTCCCCTACATATTCAGCTGGAGCCATGAGTCACTCCCTACGTACTCCCAGGCTGGTGGTTTAGACCCTGGGAGCTCTGGTTGGTTGGTATTGTTGCTCTCCCCATGGAGCCACAAACCCCTTCAGCTCCTTCAGTCTTCTAATTTCTCCATTGGGGACCCTATGATCAGTTCAATGGTTAGCTGTGAGCATCTGTCTCTGTATATGTCAGGCTCTGGCAGACCTCTAAGGAGACAGCTCTCTCAGGCTCCTGTCAGCATGTACTTCCTGACATCCACATCAGCATCTACCTTTGGTGACTGCACATGGGATGGATACCCAGGTGGAACAGTTTCCAGACGACCCCCCCTTCAGTTTCTGTCCCACACTTTGTCTCCATGTTTGCTCCCATGAGTAGTTTGTCACTCCTTCTAAGAAGGACTGAAGCACCCACACTTGGTCTTCCTTCTTCATGAGCTTCATGTGGTCTGTGAGTAGAAATTTTGCAAGCTTGGGGATTAAGAGTACTTGCTGCTTCTTCAGAGGACTTGAATTCTATTCCTAGTACCTACACTGGACTGCTCACAACTGTAACTGCTCCACCTGTAATCTAGTTCCAGGGAATTCTATGGCCTCCTCTTCCTCCAAGGACGCCCTCCCACTTTCATGTACATACTTCCTCACATATACTCATACTCAAAAATACAATGATCTCTAAAAGAAACAATATAGAAAATTTATTTTCTTGTTGATAATGTTTCAGCACTCTATTCAGAGTCAAATAAGAGGGCCCATATGCAATGAGGAAAAAAAGGAGCTTCTCATAGATTTATAGGCTCTTCTAGTAGATATTTTTTATGTTTTCAACCTTGCTTTTATGGAAGTTATCTCATAAATTGATAGAAACTTCTCACTTAACCATTTTAATAACAGCTTTTCTATGGGGATACACACTCCCCACAAACATCATCCCATTAATTTTTCCAAATTCCTAATGGGACAAGTAGGGCAATAGATAATTATGCTTAATTTTATGAAAGAGGAAAGCAAATGGTTATCTAAAATGTAAATTATTAGCTGTGAATGGCCTCCCAGAATCCCACTGATGTTCCTCTTCAGCTTTTGTTAGCCTTTATAACTAGAACTTGGTCTTTTATCATTTCAGCATAAAACATTTCTCAGATGGGTTGGGACTAAATAAAAGAACTACTATGACTAGTTAAGGATATAGTGTTTGATTAGTGCGATATTTAAACAGCTATATTTAAATATTTATTTTCTTCTCATTCTTACTCTAAGACTTGGGACTTTCCTTTTCTCCTGGGTAACCAAGATAATTAGAACTGTGCTACTTGACTAGAGTAGCAAATTGCCAACAACTTTGGCTTCATTTATGATTCTTGCAGAGATATAATATATTTGGCTTTTAGAATGTGCATGTGATCCAGAAGCATAACATTATACTAACCAAAGATTCATAGGAATTGAAGAGATCAATAAAACTCCCTTTGCATACTTTGTGTGTTTATGAAGCACCTGCTAAGAGTCAATAGTAGGACCCCTGGGATTGAGTAAAGCCAGTATAGCCAGACAGAGTTTCAAACCTTGTATTCAAGGAAGTGATGACAATGTGTATGTGTGTGTGTGTGTGTGTGTGTGTGTGTGTGTTTGTGTATCACAGATTGTAGGTGTTAGGGAGAAAGGGATTCTGAGATTATAATAGGTAAGAAAGTGGTATAAACAGTAAGCTCATGGATTATTGATTTGAAACAAGTACCAAGGCCTGAAGTAGCAGTGGGAAGCAACTAGGTAAAGAGAAGGAAGAGAGAATATTCTAGGAAGATGGGATAGTATGTACAAAGATTCTGAGATAACATTGAACATGTTGGTATGAGAGTGTAAAAGAGGACTATTTTGTGGTAAATCACAGAGCAAAGGGAAGTGAGTTACACCACAGGATTCAAGAGGTCAAAAGAAGATAAGCCACAGAATACTTGCAAGTTAGTTTAAGAAGATGTATTTTCACCCTATCAGCATGTCTGCCACTAAATATTCTTTCTGAGAATGTAGCCATGATAGACTTGGATTTTTAAATGATTATATCTGGCTGGTCTTAAAATGTGAAGAACAGTTTGAATGATGATTATATGAGGAGGTAATAAGAGGCTAGTTTAGATGCAAGGACCTTTATTCCCCTATCTGGTTTTCTTTTGAGGCTACTAGGAAGCCTGAATACCTGTACTTAATCACATTTTTTCAGGCAGTACACAAAGTCTTTTAGCTTAATAGAGTACTTATACTTTTCTGGCAAAGTTAACCTCATAAATGGTGACTGGGGAGAAGTTCTAGCTTACAGTGTTGTGGGAATACATTTGATGACTGGTAATTTGGCCATCTTAGGTTCTTTCCTGTTTCTTTTTATTGCTACAAGTTTTCACTAGAGAAACGTAGATGGCATTATTTCCTCTTTGTTTTTGGTGCCTTGAATCATTCAGTATGTGTGAACTTGAAAGTATCATTTCAATCCCTATCTGTCCACATTTTTGTATTACCGTGTTTCAGGTTTTTATAGACCAACCATGCATATAGCACAAGGGTTTCTGGGTTCAGGCCTAAAGTCTGACAGTTCAGATGGTTTATAGCATAAGAAGTTTGGGAGGTTCCACTCCGCTGTTTCGATTCATCTATTACAGCCCTTGTTCATTCTGACTTGGTTAAAAATGATCTGTTTACAAAGGTACAGGGATCTCTTTCTACAGCCCTACCTGCCTTTTGCTTCACTGCTTCTTCTTCCTTCAGATCTTAAACAAACTTCAGTTCTTCAGAAAGGCCTTCCCTGACTGTAAACAAGAAGCCTCCACTCTAACATGCTTTTATGTCTCATGATCTCCGATACAGCTGCACTTATTCCTTTCTTGTTTGCTCAGTATTTTGCCTACTAGATTGGAAGGTCATTGGGGCCTTGGATCTTGTCCTGACCTGCACTCACCACCATCTCAGCATCTTCTCAGTGCATACAAAATGAATGAAAACTATAGAAACTTCCTTGAGGTCAAAGCCCTCACCCTTTGCATGCCCTACTAACCTGAGCATTTCTTCCAACAGAAGAATGATTGATGTCATATTTGTTTTATTGCTTTTGGTAATTTTGTGAGTGATAATTAGTGCAATTGTCGATATTCAAGTGAACTAGTTTTTCCTAATATATTAAATATAACCCATTAAAAATGTCAGAATTATAATAAGCAAAATAAAATATGTAGGAATATAGTGAACACAGCCTCTGAAGTCATGTTGATAAGATCCAGGTTTTGTTTCTAGCATTTAATCATTGTACATGGTTGTTGTGTAAGCTGTTTTACTTCTTTGTCCTTTGATTTCATTATTTGCCAAATAAGCATAATAATACATACCTGAAATAACTGCTTTCAGGAATAATTGAGTGACTTTATCTAACCCACTCAGAATATTGACTTGTACATATGATAACTATGATTATTTTGTCGTTGCTACAAAAAGACAGGTGATACCTTGCTTATTGTGATTTATAGAAAAATGCTATTTAAGTTTTTCTTTAAGTTTCATAGCTCCTTATTCTAAGTCAGAAATGAGCTTACTGTACTCTTAATTTATGCTTCTGCTAAATAATTGATTTGTTTTTTTTTCAATGACTAATTTTAATATCATGCAGACACTAATAGACTTATGACTTTACCACTGAAGTCTACTGTAATCCCTGGAAGACTGGTGGAAGCTAGAGATATTGGGACAATACTGATAACTGTTGAATGTGAGAACTGAAGGGATAGTGAGGATATGGATGGAGGCTACTGGAAGTGGGGTAGTATGTTGTATATTTTGACCCTTTATTGGAAGATAAGGCATATTTCCTAAAGCCCTTCCAACTATTCACCTCCAATACTAACTCCTGTTCTAACTCCTAACACTGTAGATTACCTTTGCTTTTGTCTTTTGTTTAGGTATCATGACCCAGTATGACCTTTTTAAAGTCAGGCTTTTATCTCAATTATTATGTACATGAGTTTGGCTTTTTGACTCAATATTTCACATGCTGAGAGTCTTTTCTATCATTGTATATAGTTGCCTGCCATTCATTTGTGCCCTTCACATTATTTCATTGAGTAAAAATAAAATATATTTTCCATTGTATTATTAATAATTTTAAAGCTTGCAGTTTGGGACTACTATGTCTTGCTCTGAACATCCTGATACATTATTCGGCATATATACATGAGTGTGTTTATTGGTAACATGTCCACAAATGAAGTTGCTGAGTCATAAGACACATTACTTTTCAGCTTTAGTAAATTTAGCATGCATTTTTTTAAGTTCTAGAGGTGATTTTGATTCATAGCCAAGTCAGAGAAACCCCTAATCGATATATCTACCCAAAATGAAGGTTTAAAACTACACTGTCAAAGCCTGAATGAGCTCATTAAAGACATAATATTTAAGAAGATGAGCTACAGGGATCATCTACACTGCCTCACAGATAATGTCAGTATTTATTGCTTCAATAGTTAGCTTGCTTTCTGCAAAAAGGTTGGGGTGCATGGATTAGTGGCAGATGCTGAATCTCTCATTTTCTTTTCTTTCTTGGTTTGACCCTGATTTCTCTCAGGTTCAGCAAAGTGGAATGCCAACCAAGAACTGGGACTGAGGGAAAGCGTTGCCAAGTACTGTTAATTATTAATGAAATGAATTTGCATCAAACCAGAGGGATTAAAATGGCTTAAGATGAATAGCAAGCTCTTGATAAGGTTTTTCGTATTCTCAGGTGACTAGAATGATGTGCTCATATAGGAGCACATTAATTTTAATAGAAGCATTGCTCCCCCGGTACAGCCCAGAGCTGGATGTGAGCCCAGCTCAAGGATAGCAGGCTCCTATGCAATTTCTGTATGTGTGGCCATAGTGAACTGAAGTGATGAGAGTATAACATGCAGAGTCAAATATCTCTTCATGACATGTCCGCAAAGCAGTAGGGAGAGAAAGGGATCTTGCTATTATATATAGGCAGACTTTATCTCACTTCAAACCCCAGCACTTCTTTCCTTGTTGAACCGCTTAATCTCCTACAGACTTGGATTCCTTCATTTATAGGATAGGATAATCATATAAGCCTCAAGGAATTAAGTGCATGTACTCAGAGTCAGCACTCAGTAAATAGCAGCTATTATTGCACATGATGCTGCGAGACTGCTGAGAACATACCTATGTGGTAGAAAATAGTAATGGAGAGAAGGTGATGCTCCGAAGCTAGTCTTCCAACAGATGGCAGGCCCATATTGAAAATGGAAATGTTTCCTGCTGCTACAGATTCAAAGAACTTTGAATTTGTGTAAACTTGAAAGGGGGAAAAAGAAAAAAAAAGACGCTACCAGAAATTTCTATTACTTCATCATTCACGCATATACCCATAGGCGCACAGATGTACTAGGAAAGTAGGGAAAGCTAACTATGCTTTAAGACTGATAAAGAGGTTATATTAGTTCATCAGGCCTGTTGGACACATGAATATCAAACTAATAGTTTATAGAATGTTTTAAAATTCATATGTAGCTGAGCGGTGGTGGCGCATGCCTTTAATCCCAGCACTTGGGAGGCAGAGGCAGGTGTATTTCTGAGTTCGAGGCCAGCCTGGCCTACAGAGTGAGTTCCAGGACAGCCTGGGCTACACAGAGAAACCATGTCTCTAAAAAAACAAAAAAATAAAATAAAATAAAATTCATATGTATAATGCTCAATTTAGACTACTAGAATGGAACTGATGTAGACAGGATTGTGATATGATGTGAAGAAGCTAAATGATAGACTTGTTATACTATCTAAAATGCCAACTAACATGGATAGCATATGAGTGCAACACTTATCAGCACTTATTTCTTAAATCATTAAGCTCACTACTCCTTATGTATGGACTTTCCTCATAACCCATCAATGGAGATGCATTTGTTTCTGTTTTAACGAAGGAAAAACTGACACCTCATTCAATTCCAAGACTTTCTAAACTGGAAGTAGATTGATTTATTTGGACCTGAGATTGTGCCCTTACCCATTCCCTATAGAGCTTCATTTGTGCACAATGACATCTGTATGACAGGCATGCTGGAAACTACTTTGATGCGAAATACAAACCATATTCAGAACGAATGTGGCACTGATTTATTTGTATGTATTCTTTATATTAAGTGATTTAGACTGAATTACTTCAAGTAGTGAAAATACTAATCTTGTTCAATTGATACCAAGCAATTTATTTTCTGATTAAAAGGTCATTTTTTCTTATACTTAAATAACATCTAATTCAATGAAAGAAATTCCTGTAGCAACATTATTATGCCTGGGACCATATAATAAACATTGGCAAAACACTTGGTATTTTTTAAGGTACCCAAGCCATTAATTGTTTAGGTTAAATACCCCTTATGAAGTGGGTGAGTAATAGAATAATCTATGGTTTAGGAAGAATGCAGGAAACCCTAGGAAGTTAATATATACACAAGTTTCCTACTGAAAGAAGGAATGCTGGTTGAAAATTCAGCATCCCTAGCTAATAATCAGAATAGTTTCTTGGTACTTAAGAGAAATAGCTTCTGGTTGTATATATTGCAACCTGTTTTAATACTTGAACTATATTATCACTGGAGTTAGATTTATATACAAGTCAATACTACCCTCAACATTCCTATAATTTTAATACCAATAGATTTACATAGATTTATTTATACAAAAATTTAAAAATAATAAATTTAAAATATTAGATATTAAATATTAAATTTAAATATTTAAATTTGTGTGTGTCTCTGTGTGTGTATGTGTGTCTGTATGTGTAGTATGCTTTCTACTATGTTGGTCTCAGGGTTGAACTCAGTCTGTGAGGCTTAGTAGTAAGTTCCTTTTCAACCAACCAATTTTTTTTGGAAATTATTTTGCACATACATTGGGTTCTTTTCTTCTTGAAATAATACCTGTGCTACATAGCACTTATCTTGAAAGAGATTGGATGTAACTGAGTTACACAAAACTTGGCTCTCCTTTGAAAGCATTCCTGTTGTTCCAGCCTCCAGACTGTTGCTTGCCAGTTACTAGTTTTCCCTTTACAAAATGCCTCAAGAATTAAGCAACACAAACCCAGCATTTGATAGAGTATTGGTTTTCAGAATTGGATGAGTGTAAGAATCCCTTGGGAATTAATGAAAACATTGAGGCCCAGTTCCTTCCTAACTTTAATAAGACTGGGCCTCTCCCTGCTTCAGTTCTCTGGGAGCTTTTGACTTACCTATGGCTAGGTTGTAGAACTACTGCTTTGGATTAACACTGCACCATTTCATTGGATAAAATCTGGTATATATATATAGTGCTTGGACTGTTTGCTGCATTTTCTTTCTGGAATGTTAACTAAGACCTGTTACAGGATAATTTATACCTTTGAAACTGAACTCCAAGTGAAAAAATATGATTTTATTTCTTTTTTCTGTTTATGACCTTGCTCTTGACCTATGTCTCCGTTATTTCTTCATGGTTTGTTTTGTTTTTACAGTAATTTTCCTTGAAGTAGTTTTCTGAACAGAAATAATTTTACTGGAAAATGCTCTCATGAATTGAAGATGTGGGATTTTATAGGAAATACTAGCACTAAAACAGAGACAATATCATTGTTGACTGAAGACAACATTCATTTGGGGAGAATGTTCACTCTCCTTTATTTTTCTTCTCCTTTTTTTCATTTACATTGACAAGACAGGGTTCAACTCTTAGATTTGTGTGTGTCAATGTTTTCATTAGTGAAATGAGGAGGGCCAATTATAACACTTGTGGAGGCTGCTGAGATGGATGTCTACATTCACACATGAAATCACTTATTCCTGGACATTTAAGTGTACTAAATAAATGTTCCTTCTATTACTATTGTTTTGCATTAATCTTTGATTATATATTTATATATTAAATATATATTATATATTTATATATAATATATATCTATACACACATTTATTTATATATATATAATTTCCCCTATGAACATTTTGCTTCCTTTCAGGATTATATTGGAGCTTCCTTTCTGAATTATATCTTATAGCAAAGCTGAAGACCATTGGGTTCTACTGAGAGATTTTTTTGTTTTTGTTTTATAAATTAGACTTCATAAAAGAATCAAATTAAACTAGCCCTGTTGTTACTACTATGTACTTTTCATGAGCACATGGAGACTAAAGTGCAGGCAAAGTACTTGTCCACCAAGGACAGTACACTGTTGAAGTTCTGAAGAGGTCAGCTGAAGACTATCTGAATCAATTCTTTCTAGGACATTTGTGTGCACAGCAGGTTGTAGAGCCACAGAAGGGACACTTGTGATATCTGCTGGGATATGCATTCTACATTGGCCCACCCACACTGCTTTTCTTCCTTTGATTTCTTGTATGTGGGAAGGAGCCATGGTCAGACTACATATATGCATAGAAAAGGAAAGGAATTGGAACTTGTTCCTTTTTTGTTATCATTGTTGTCATCTTCTTGTTCCTTGTCTTTTCTCCCCTCCCCTTTGTCCTTTGTCTTTCTTTTAGCACATGTATGTGTCAATCATACTGCTCCAGGACTGATATTAATTATTATAAACATTGTTTAATTCTTCCATGTTTCAGAATAAAATCCATAGTCCCCAATTATTATTAGACACATGTTCACACCTGCATAATCTAAGAATTAAACAATAGGAAGTCTTCAAGACAAGTGACCTCTAGCTTGTTTGCTGCTCAATTTGCAGTTTTTTTTTTTACATTTTAGCTTTGCATTAGAACTGCTGACAACAATTCTTAGAGTATCAAATGTGTCCCTACATGATGGCTCCATCTGTATTTCAGAGACTAAAGTCCCATTTTGGAGCTTTCCTCGGTTTACTTTTGAGTTCTCATTTTCCTCCAGCCATGATGACAGAACTCATGTCCCTCATTTTCTTTCTGATGTTTCTGGGGGCCTGGTTTGTACTTCTATACTGTTACTGTCCCAGATGCATTTGCTTCAGCTATAGAAACCCAGACAACCTTGGCCATTGTGGACTTATTTTACATGTTTGTAGAGGATAATGTATAGGGTCAAATTTATGAATAGGGTGAAGAACTTTCAACTACTCGAAGTTTCCTCATTACATTTTTCTATTACAAAAGTGAAATCAAACCCTAGATCTTCCTTATTTCAGTTTCCCTAGTTCAGCTTGTCCCCAGCTTCACTGAAAAACCCTCTACTCCTCCTTTGCCACCCACTTCACATTCTAGTTCATTTTACAACTTCAAGTTTCCCATTTTAAAAAAATGCATATTCATCACTACTCACCCTCTTCTAGAAGAGTGACTATATACCGTGTTTCTATTTACAGAAATAGAACTGCAGCCATAAGTTTTTTCTTTTTCTTTCTCTCCTCTCCTCTCCTCTCCTCCTCTCCTCTCCTCTCCTCTCCTCTCCTCTCCTCTCCTCTCCTCTCCTCCCCTCCCTCCTCCCCTCCCTCCCCTCCCCTCCCCTCCCCTCCCTCCCTCCCCTCCCCTCCTCTTCTCTTCTTTTCTTTGCCCTGGACATATGAGAAATGAGAATTGATGATATGTATGTGTGTGTACATATGTATGTATGTATGTATGGTGTGTATATGTATGTATATTCTTTGTCACACATTACACATATATGGTTTAGTTTTATTTGTACTTAGGTATGTTTTAAAAGTATGTGAATTTCCTGTCAGTTTATTATTTTCTTATCTACAACTTTTAAAAGACTATATTTTGTTCAACAACACCAACAACTTTAGTGTTGTGGTCAATATTAGACTGCATGTGTTTAAAAATTTTCTATGAGAAACTTCCCACTTGATAAAGAAGCAAAATAAAATGTGCTCATGGTAGTCATGTACCAATTTAAATATGTTTTAAAAATGTTGAATCCATCCTGCATTCATGAACTACCACAAAATAGTAGAATTCTGTGTATTTTGTACTAGTCACATGTGCTTTTAGTGCCATATCAAACTAGGACACTAGCAATGGTACAATGGTATTATCAGATTATTGATCTTTTTCAGTTTAGCATTTGTCAAATATTTGTGTTTATACATAATTCTATACTCTTTAATACCATGTAGAAATTTATGTAACCATGAGCACAATCAAGAATTGCTCTCTTATGATAACTCCTTATATGTATATACCCTAAAACCATTAAACTGTATTCTATTTCTATTTTTATCGTTCTTAAAATTTTACAAAAGTAAAATTATATTGTCTATAATCTTTATACAGTTTTTTCTCATTTAATATACTACTACTTAGGTCCACCAAAAGTATTGCATTTGTTGATATATTATACCTTTTTGTCATTGAATAATATTCCATTTTATTGATTAGTTATGGTTCAGTCACTCAGTGACATTGTGTTGTTTGCTGCTTTTGTTATTTTGGAATAAACAAGCATACATTTTCATAGTTGTACTACTTACATTAAATTTAGTTTTAGTTTACTTTTGACAGTCTTATATTGCCCAAGCTGTCCTCAAACTTGATATATAGTTAACAAGTCTGAATTCCTAATCTTCCTACCTTGGCCTTTGGAGTGCTAAGATTGCAGGTTTATGCAGTACTGTGGATTGAACCCAAGGATATCTGCCTGATATTCAAGCTCTCCTCTGGTTGAGCTATATTTTTAGTCCTAGTTTAATTTCATAAGAAGTTGTCAAACTATTCACTACAATGACCATCCCATTTTCTATTCCTATCAGCAATGTGTTAGAAATAAAATCGCTTTATCTCCTCATTAGAGTTAGGTATTTTGTTATAAAACTATCAGTTTTATAGAAATATAGTGCTAGCTTACTGTGGTTTCAGTTTGCATTTCTCTAATGGACAAAAATATTAATCAAAATTTATAGGTTTTTTTTTTTCATTTTTGTCAGTGAATATTCTGAACACGTCCTTTGTCATCTTTCTTGTTAGATTTATTTGCTGAATTTTTAACTTGTGATAAAACATCCAGGATATAAATGTGTCATTATTAAATTTTAACCATTTTAAGTGTAAAGCTCTGAGGAAGTAATAACAACCATAATGTTACATAGCCATCATCACTATTTTCAAAGTATTTTTGTAATTTTCAAAGAAAACTTTGTAATTATTATTCGTTTCTTATCCTCTGCAGGAACAAGGTCCATGAGTGAAGCTGTGTGAATACAATTCTTGAGAACTCTAAATAAACAAGACAAAAAAGTCTTCTCATCTCTGTTTGTCCATAACATGGATTTATTCTTGGAATGTGCCTTTGTGCCCCTCCTGTGTGTAGTAAATAGGACTGGGTTTCCTTTCAGCTTATCCATCATTATCCATTATTATTTAGATTATTTTTCCAAGCAAGAGTTGACCTCCTTACTGTATAAATTTATGTGACTTTGATGTTGTGACTGTATACAACATGAACCCAAGTGAACTTTGTTTATATGACTTTGCTTAACCTTCAGAATACTCTCAAAATATAAATTGTCTGATGTCCCAAATGAAATTGGCTATTGCCTGAGACTTTAGTCTGCCTCATTTTTTCAGTTTGACTCTCCTAGGTTCACACCACCAAATAGAGCACCAGCAATCTCCCATTCCCTTCTCCTTCTTGCTAACCTTAATCTAATTTCTGCTTCTATAAATTTACCTGCTTTAAATGTTTCATGGATGGAATCATACAGTATTTGCTCATTTTTTATTCCTTGTTTTATGTGACATAATGTTTCCTCTTTATGGCTGAGTAGTATTTATTGTATGTAACTTAACACATTCTGTTTATCTATTCATCAGTTCATGTCACTTTACCTGTTATTTTTCTGTCTTTTGGCTACTATAAATACTACTGCTATGAATATTTGTTTGCAAATACTTTCACTACTTTTTATTTCAAATTCTTTTGGATATATACATGCTATTAGAGATTCTAAGTCATGTGATGACTCTATATTTAAGACAATTATTTATGAACTATGACACTAAAGCATAGAAACAAAAGGGAGATAAATGTACTAGATAATAAAAATAAACTCTCTTTATATATCAAAGGCCACCACTCAGGGAAAAAAAGACACCCAAAAGACTAAGTAAATATTTTATAAAACATATAAAAAAGTTTTATATATGTTTACTATCCAGAATATTTAAAGAACTTCTGCAGTTCAGTAACAAAATCATCCAAGTTAAATGTGGGCTAGACTTTCAAGAATACTTTGTTTTTAATTCTAATGTAAATTGCATAGTTTCTTTCCTCTGTCCAACCATCACATGACTCCTTTCAGCTTCCCCCCCTCTCTCATTGCCCATTTTTATTGTTTCTTACAAACACACACACACATACACACACACAAAATGACTAAATACATAAATTCAATCTTGCAACCTGCTGAGTTCTTTTAATGTTGCTTTTTTGCATATGATTTCAGGGGTGATCACTCTGTCTTGGATAAACAATTAGACTGTTCATCCTTGAGTAATATGATTTCTTCCTCTCAGCATTTTTATTTGTCTTTGTTCCTTGTTTTTTTTTTTTTTTTTTTATTTTTTTTTTTTTGTCTACGAATAGGGCTTTATATGATTTTTCCTATCCACATTGGCACACCAACTAGTGTTGACTTTGTGCAAGGATTGTTTAGGCAGCTGTGTTGCTGATATTTCATGGGTGTAGCTTCCGTGTTGTATCTCAAAGACACAATCTATTACTGGTTCTCTGGCTGTTATAATTTCCCCAGCCCCCATTCTTTAATGTTCCTTGAGCCTTAGATGTGGTACTTGTGTTGTAAATGTATCAATTGAGACTGGGTACTTAGTAGTCAGTTGTTTTCTGAGTTTTAAGCTTTTATAGCTTTCTGTAATGATCTATATCTGCTGTGCTGCTGCTGCTGCTGCTGCTGCAAAAATGTTTCTCTGATAAGGAGTGAGAGCTACACTTTTATGTGGATATAAGGATAAGTATTTAGAATGTAGTTAGGGATTGCTGTGGTTCGTAGGTATTACAGCTCAGTAGGACTGTTGACTGCTTTCTTCCCTTGGTAGCATGTATAGCACCTTCTAATTCTGTGAAAGCTAGTCTTCAAGGAGGAAGCTGTTGGTTTAGATTTGGCTCAGATTTCTGAGTCTTGTATTCAATATTTAGCATCTTCATCAATGAAGACTCACCTTCAACTTCTGGAAGGTGAGCAAAGGAAACATCAATAGCCTGTATTGTTTTTATAGTTTCTTGAATTCCCCTGAAATCAAACCCAGTTCTTGTTAGATAACTGAGAGCTCCCATGGCTTCGTCAAACATCTTTACTGTTATTTATCTTTCCTCTGTCATACTCTCCTTCTGTATTGTCCTCCCTCTCCATCCTACTCCCCATTTTTCTCATTTCCTCTTTCATATCACCAGTATCTCAATTTTCCCTTTCTAGATCTCCTTGTCCCAATTATCTTTTCTGGTTTTTGTGGTTACTCCAAGTTATATACTTACTTTACTTCTGAAGATTTGAAGCTAGGATCCACAAATGAGAGCAAAGAGCAGCATTTGTCTTTCTGAGTTACCTTTCTCAGTATAATATATTACATGTTCATCCATTTACCAGCAAATTCCATATTATTTACAGCTGAATGGAAATGTGTTGTGTATATGTACCCATTTTCATTGTTCATTTATCTGCTGGAAGTTGTTTCCATTTCCTAGCTACTATAGACAGAGAAACAATGGCAGGGCTGAGCAAGTTTCTGTGGAGTAGGATGTCTAGTCCTTTGGACGTAAGCCAAGGAGTGGTATATCAAGGTCATGTGGTAGATTTGTTTTTAGCTTTTCAAGAGTATTTTACTATGCCTTGTTCCCTTGAGACACAGTGTTCACTGAGCTTGGAGCTAGGCTGGAATGCCCTAGAGAGCTTCTTGTCTCTATTTCCCTTAAAAGACACAAACTCTTCATCAGTAGATTACACCTGAGATTACAGGTGTATATATGTTACACTGGACTTTTTAGAAGGTTATTTAGTATTGAATTTAGATCTTTATGCATAAGCAGCAATTACTTTCACCTATTTAACTGTCTCTTCAGCTCTGCTTTTTGCTTTTTCATCTAAACACATATAGACACACATAAACACACACACTATATTGATGAGATATGTTTTTGTCTATTGCATTGCAATCATATTTTATGTAATTTTAATTTATATAATTATAAATGATTTTGATTTATATTATTATCAATGGAAGTCATATTCATTGTGGAAGTTTCTGATTAAAGAGAAGAGAATTTTAAAAGTCACCTGGCATCTTAATACTCAGGAAAAACTGTTGCTGGATATTTTATTGCAAAATCTTCCAGAGGCTATAGAACATTTAAATTCCCAATTCCTCTATATTAAGCTCTCCTCTATCCCCTAGGTAGTGTTGACCATCTCCAGGAGAATAATTTATCTCTGAATCCTATGTTTGAAAGATTGCAACATGAGTAAAGGAACTTGAGCCAAGTGTCCACTCTGCATTTATGGCCAGAACCCTTTTTGGAGTAAATACCCATCCTATTTCCTAACTTGTCAAATCACACTTTAGAGAAACTACTTATATTCCTTTTAATATTTTCTGTCTTCTTACTTTCTTGTGAGGATCAAGATAGCTCTAACATCCAGATAATATACTTTCCTGGGAACTCTTCCTTGATTGGCCATACAAACTCAAGCATCCAATAGTTTGCATCTCTTCTTACTAATCTCATCCAGGGGAGAATCTGGCGGTAGGATAAATATTACCTGGGTTATAGTCTTATGGAAATCTTTAACTCCTAAGAATGGGCTATTGCAGTCTCAACACGAGCAACCTCACATTCTTGAGATTAGAGGGAACAAAAAATGGTTGATGAACCACCTGCATGTCTGATTTTACCTCACTCTATCATGCCCCAACTATGTGTTGAAGGGCAAGTGATCTGTACCAGGTAAACAATTTATCTCTTGTGTAACTACACAGAGATCCAGGAGAGAAATGACACATAATCCATACTGCCTCTCCTGTGGGATCAAATGCCTTGCTCAGAGGAGGGCATATTGAACCACTTACATGGTTCCCAAAATGCCTTTAAACTATCTCTAATTCATAGCAATAATGAGACTGATCACCAGCCCTTGCTGATACGGCTAATAAATTGTGAAAACCCATCCAGCAATTGATCTAGCTGTGTTGGTACATCTCAATTTTGTTACATCACAAGCCTTGCTATCTCTTAGAGCTGTGCAAAAATTCTACATTTCCAAGCTCTGATGTCCAAGTCTATCACCTCATTTGAGGCCATATTTGCTTAGTGATCTTGCCTACCTCTTTAAACTGCCTCTCTCGTCAAATCCTTTACCATAAGACTGGGTCAGAGTGGGTTTTTTTTTTTTTTTTGGAAGTATCCATATGTTTCTGGCTGTTCCTGCTCACCAGTACTACATATTTGTCAACCATGACCCATAAGAGACAGTTTCTGATTAGTAATCCTAGGCTAACAATCTCTCCTATGGTTATCCTAAGCCCTCAGATTTTCCCTGAAGTCAATTACTGCCTCTATATTTTTCTGCCCACATTATTCTCTCTGCTAGGTTATTCTTTCTGTTGTTTCTCAGAGTCAAACATGAACTGATGCTTTCTGAAAAACCTCTGTGTTCCCATTATGCCAGCTCTTTTCTTTTTCTCTCCTCTCCTCTTCTCTTCTCTCCTCTTATTTTCTTTCTTTTTGGTCCTGTTCTCCACCATGAAACTACACTGAAAATGTTCGAAATATTATACTTGATTCATTTTCATAGCCTTAATATCTGAGTAGATGTCTATCACATGTTTGCTAAATTAACTAGTATAAATAAATGAAAACCTACATGTAGTTTTGGTTGACCTTACATTTGTATCCATATTTCTTAAAAAATAAAATCTGCTTGTCAGATCAAATTAACCCATGATATTTGTTTTCTCAAGTTTGTTCCCCTCCAAGAGGGGTGTGTCACATGTATTGACAGCAAATGGCACCTCTTTTGAAAAAATATGATTTATTATTAGACTGTGAGTGCATACATGTGTGTGCATAGGAGTGCACGTGATAGAGAATAGCTTTTGAGTGTTGGTTCTCTCCATGAATTCTTGGGATCAGATTCTAAGAACAGCATGGAAGAGTTTCAAACACATACTGAGAGTTGACAATTATAATTCCTGTCACTATTAGAATTGAAATATGAATAACACATTCATAATAGCATATTTCTTCAACACTGGTAAAATCTTACCTTTGAGTATCATTTCAAACTGTATCCATTCATGAGCATGATTTATTAATTATTCTTTCACATTGTCTCACCTGGGTTTTCTTCCCCTGCATGCTGATGTGTCCTTACCAGCCTCTTGAAAACATCAGTATTGAAGCTACTTCTAATGACTTTCTTTTGCCATATTTGGCCTTGTTTCCATTACTATACTGCTAGATACTCTATTGCAGTAGTTCATAAACATATGCATAGTACATCAGAACCCTGATGAGAGTGTGTGAAAAGTTCCATCTTGAGCTCCATCCGCAGACTCTGATTTCATAATGTGAAATGGGGCTGAGAATTTATGATTTTAAAACTCATACTTTTGTTCTGCAATGTCAGCTGAGGTTCACTGCTCAACTTGCTTGCATACCACTCTGGTAATATTCACAGATGTAGCCACCTCAGTCACACTCTTTGGGTCCACTCAATTTAGGATCTGGGGTTAGACGGTGTCAGGAAGGAAGAAGAGGGTTTTAAGTGGTTCAGGAGCTCATCAGTTAGTTACTGAATCAGTGTGAGTCATAGACATGTGCTTTTGCTGAAAGTTACAGCTCTCATACTTTAGCATATCCTAGATTCCTTGCTGGACTAGAACACTTTGAATTTTCTTTTTTCCTTTTGGAAACTGAAGGGTGGCAGGTAAATTCATGTCCACCTTCTTGTCTAGCTACTACAGCTGTAGTAATATTGTCCTTAATTTGGCATTTTTTTTTTACTTGCTTACACTGTTTCTTTTCTTTTTCCCTATCCTTGCTGTGTTAAGACACTGAGATTTGCATGGCTTGTTTGATTTATCAGACTTGGTTAAGTGATATTTGTCATTCTTCAGTGATAGTCAAGTTTGATGTTAGCAAGAACTTCAAGCAGCTACTCTTGTCTTTGGAATTGAAACATTGGACTCTTTCTTTAGTTGATTGGTTTTGTTGTAGTTTATATAATTGTTGCTCATTCTTGATTTTTGTGTGTGTCTACAGACCCTTCAATTCCAGGATCAATTTTCCCTAGACTCTGAGACTTAATACTGGTTTATTTCTTCTTATGAGGATGAATACCTGGCTGATGCAATCATACAATGAAACTGTAAGGGTCTTGATGCCATACTTGATATGAAAATAAGTAAAAATTATACATGCTCTTTAAAAAAAACCTGTGTAAGTGTATATGGGCTTGTCATTAAAGATGTATATAGTCTGACAATCAGTGACATTGGCTTTTTAGGGGACCTTTTAGAAACTCAGAAGACTTAGGGCTGGGGAGATGATTCAGTGTTTAAAAGCATGTGCTTTTCTTGCAGAGGACCCATGTTTGATTCCCAGTACCACATATGGTGGTTTACAATCATCTGTAACTCCTGTTTCAAGAGATCTGATATCCTCTGTGCCTGTGCACACACCAGACATACATATAGTAAACGTAGACAAATAGTCACACATGCAAAATTAAAAATAAATCTTAAAGAGACTGAGGATATTCAAGCCCCACTTTAGACTTTTTCATTCATTTTAATAAGATCCTCCCAGATGAATCTCTTGAATGATAAACCATTGCCACCCAAGATGAAGCATGACTCCAAACTTTAGGATATATTTTTTTCTGAGCTTCCCTATCACCCATAATGTCATTTTACAAATTGTTCTAAATGTGTTTCCCACTGAAAAATGTGGTCTGTGTTGAGTAGCCTATCTTCAAACTTTGTGTGCATTTTGAGATCTTTAAGAGTTATCTTTGCAAAGTTTTCCTAGTTATGGCAATGTACTAAGGGGATATTGCTCTACCATGTACAGTTGCTTGTACAGTTTTCTACAAGTGTAAAGAAGCCTGGGAGTCTAGGTAGGCATGTCCCATGTCATTCTTTTATGCTTCAGTACAATGTTCACATTATTTTATTTTATTTTATTTTATTTTATTTTATTTTATTTTTACTTATTCACTTTGTATCACACTCACTGCCCCCCACATCATGGTCACCTCCTCTCACAATCCTTCCTCTTATCTTTTGAGTGGATGTGCCCTACACTGGGTATTCTACCAACCTGGCACATCCAGTTTCTGCGAGGCTAGGTGCATCCTCTCCCACTGAGGCCAGATAAGGCAGCCAAGCTAGGAGAACATATCCTATGGACACAGAACAGCTTTTGCGATAGCTTCTGCTCCAGTTGTTCGGGACTCACATGGAGGCCAACCTGCACACATGCTGCATATGTGTGTGGAGGTATAGGTCCAGCCCATGTAGGTTCTTTGGTTGGTGGTTCAGACTCTGAGAGCCCCAAGAGTCCAGGTTAGTTGATTCTGTTGGTCTTCCTGTGGAGTTCCGATTCTGCAATCCTTCCTCCTATTCTTCTATAAGAATCCCCAAGCTCCATTCACTGTGTGCCTGTATCTGTTTGAGTCACCTGCTGTGCGGAGCTTCTCAGAGGACAGACATGCTAGACTCCTATCAGCATTCCAACTTCTTGGCATAATATTGGCTCAGGTAGCCACTTGAATACAGTTTATAATCATTTGTCATGGGGGAAATTGTTGCAATTTTTTTTACACATAATCTTCAGTTTTTCATCAGTAAGTAGGGAAAAGAAAGTGATAGTCCCTGTAGATGGCTGAGAAGTCTTCTAAGTGCTCTTCCTAGTGCACTTGGGAATCCAGTGGTGCTTTGATGCTTGCTTCCAGATTAGTGATTTTAACATTCATGCTTTAATCTTTGTAAGATGGCATGGAAATTCAAGAGTCCCTCATGTTTGACCTTTACACAGTGAGGGGGACTCATGATGATGAATGAGGAAGATGGAATAAGGCTAAAGTCAGAGGTGAGTCTCATTCCTGAACATCCAGGAATTCAGGACTAAGGTAATAACATCACTGTGATGCAGCAGGTATTTGTTTGAAAGGTAAAGTTTTTGAAAGAGCTCTGATTATCAAAGGCATAAACCTAAAATGAGATTGGAATTGAAAGTATTCAGTTAATTTTACAGCTAGTTCTTACAAGAATTATTATATCTGTTTTCCTAAGCAAGATCTTCCTGTGTTGGTCCGATGTGTTTCTGACCTTCCTTGCATTTATAAGAACCCTGTGTCACTGTTTTAGGGTCATGTGTTTTAGTGTGGGTGCTATAGGTTTGGTTAACATTTCTCATTCTTAGGGTTTTTATATAATAAGTACCTGGAGGGCTTATTAAACACTTACATTCCTGGACACCACCCTCAGATACTATGAGTCAGAGGTAGAGTCAGAGAATTTGAATTTCCAGCAAGCCCTCTAGCTGAAGCCAAGGTTGATAGTCTATAAACAGCTGACTCTCCTAGTACAGCATTTTCTATAGCCTAATGCCCTCTAACTTCAACTAGAACCTAATTGCCTCTCAGAATTGGCCATTTCTCTTCTCTCATACACTCTGTTCCCAAGGCAAGGGAAAGAAATGGCCAATGTAACCCTCCTGTCTGCCTAGAATGGATTTATTTCATTCTTTGAAGGTCCTGTGGCTCACATACCATTCTGGCCAGGCAATTTTGATCATGGAAGATAAAAAGGTTTCTTTATGTCAATTTCCTTTTAATATCCTGGAGGCTGGGTAAAAAACATCAGTAGAAAAGCCAATGAGTAGATTCTTGCTTGATTTGTTGCTCTTGACTTGAATCCTTTGTTAGAACTTAAAGTACAAAATAGCAATAAGAGTAACAAATGTCAGTCTAGAATTTTTTGTAATCCTTTTTTCAACTGAGTTCTTAATTTTGTTGTACAACCTCTTCTACTTCAGTGAGAGCTCACTAGCATAGATATGTTACTGAATATTCACTAGTGGGGTAAATGTTTTCCTTAAGTCTGTGCCACATACCTTCGGAGGCTCTTAATAATCTGTTATATGACATCCTTTGATGCCTCTGGGTTTTCTGATGAATAAATTCCTAAAGCAAAATGCCTGGGTCTGACATCCAGTACAGCTTTGAGGATTTTGATCTGGTTTGATCTCCTTTCTGTCTCTTTATTTTTCTCTGTACATTCAGAGTCTAGCCCCGAGATGAGGAATTAGATTTCTTGTCTGAAACAGACAGAATGCATGATGGCATTTAGAGTGCCCTATTTCTAGGCTGTGTTTTATGTATCAGGATAATAAGTTGTCTTAGCCTCATTATCATGGTAAGAAGCAAAACAGAAGCAGTTAAAGGCTGCCTTTGACTGGAAGAAGCAGAAAAACTAAGGCTCACTCTGTGTAGGATAGAGGCTAGTGTCTTAGTTACTTTTTTATTTATGTGAAGAGACACCACAACAATGGCAACTTTAAAGCACTTAGTGGGGTTCACAGTTCGAGAGGATTAGAGTCCATGATCATCATGACAGGGAGCTTAACAACAGGCAGGCATGAGTGCTGGAACAATAGCAGATATCTACATCCTGATCTACAAGCAGGAATGAGAAGGAGAGATGGAGGGAAGAAGGGAAGGAAGGAGAGAGGGTGAGTGGGAGGGAGGAGAGAGAGGGGCAGACACACAGAGACACAGAGAGAGACAGAGACAGAGTGAGACACTACAAGACTTTTGTGTTCAAGGAAGCTGGAACTCAAGTTACCCTTCCTGCCTGAGGAGACAAAATTCTTTGAAAATAGTTGTCAGATGTTTTAAATCCTGTTCATATTGATTTCTGCCTGAGTGTTCAAAATTTGAGTCTTACACTATAATAAATTGAGTAAGGAACAGAAATATTAACTTATTTGTTATTGATATCCATTTATAGCTACAGTTCTCCACTTGGGTTTACTTGCATTTTAAGTAACAAATAATTATTCAATAACATGTTTTAATGATCACTTAAATAGACTCAGGGTTTTGTTTCAATGTTAGTGGAGAAGTAAACATAGATCTGTATGGGATTCTGTTCTCTCCTGCTTTTATTCCTCTCACAATTATCTTAAAATCAATGAGTTGAAGCCAAGCATACATCTGATACAGTATACTAATGAGGGTCATTTCTAATTTGAGGAAAATGGAGAATTTATATCAGTAGCTGAAAACAATGAATAAATAGGACCGGTTGCTATGAGTCTAAATTTTAGACATGGCTGTTTTTCTCCAGAGATAATGTTGAATCATTCTCCCCAAAACAGTTACAGCAAAAGGGTAATAAGAATGAGACAGAGGATGAATTCCAACTGAAAGAGAGAGAGAGAGAGAGAGAGAGAGGAGAGAGAGAGAGAGAGAGAGAGAGAGAAATTTTCAGAATCAAACTGTGCTTTCTCTACTTCCCTCTCTGTCTTGTCCTGCATTGCTCTGGAGCTCTGAAGCCTGAAGAGAGAACGTAAAAAGTACTTACATAAAGTACAAGTAAATAATACGTACATCTCCAGATCATACGAAAAAAATCACATTAAATCCAAAAGCCTATTCAGAAACTAATAACGCAAGCCTCAGTTTCTTTGCTTCTACTAAAGGCATTGACTAACAAAATGAACAATTTTACCAGCCTTAACAGGTCCTATTAGAAATTTCAGGCCACAGGCCAACTAATACACATTTTACCTACTGTAAATATCTAGACATTTTAACCAGAACCCATTATGATCTGGATTGTATTTTGGGTAGTGGGTGCTACTAAATTTGGAGAAGTTTCTAAAAACATATCCATGAATATAAAACTTGAATCCTGGGGTTCAGGAGAGGCTGAGACTCCTACACTGAATGTACTTCAAATTCTTGTTAGCTATGAATGTTTTCTCTATCAGCTGCCTTTGGCCTCTTGGATACATAATGTCTGTCTCAATCTTTATTCCATTGAACCTGGCTGTAAGCACTCTTATGCTTATCTAGTGTTGCAACACTTGGAATCTATGTCACTATAGAACTGTATTTAATTCTATGTGATAACTTATCCCTTTTATAGACATCCTGAAACAAGTCAGAAGAACTTTTTTGACATTTATCACTTTCCTTATTAGGTGTTCTAGGGTTTTGGTAAGGACTCTTCCTTATTTAAGGCATGTACATTATCAAAATAATTAGTGCCATTTTCTCTAAGATTGTACACTTTTATTTTGCTTCTAAGTCTTATTGATTCTAGTCAGGGTCCATTATTATCTTTTTTTTTTTTTTTTTTTTTTTTGAGACAGATTCTCACTATGTAACCCCTAGGTGGGCCATAATTTACTGTATAGACCAGATTGACAGAGATCCAATGCCTCTACATCTTGAGAGCTGGGATTAAAGGTTTGCACCATCATGCTTTATGATTCTTATTGTTCCTTAAAGTCTATGTCAGGTAAAATTTGCTGTCTTCTCTCATTTCTTAAAATTTCATACCCCACCCTTCAAATAAAACCATATCTTCCTTGTAATATTCTACATGGTCAGATGGGTCTGCTGGCAACTAAGATATGCCTACAGCTTGCTACTTGATTAAACAATTGCACTTTCTTTTTTTTTTTTTTAAAGATTTATTTATTTTATGAATGTGAGTACATAGTTGCTGTGATCAGACACACCAGAAGAGGGCGTCAGATCCCCTTACAGATGGTTGTGAGCCACCATGTGGTTGCTGGGAATTGAACTCAGGACCTCTGGAAGAGCAATCAGTGCTCTTAACCACTGAGCCATCTCTCCAGCCCCACAATTGCACTTTCTTCTGTGATCATACCATAGGTTTTTCGCTAATGCTTATTTAACAGTGCCTCTAGGCTTTTAGCTCCTGACAATCACAGTACTCATGTTTAAGGATAGCTCCAGGAGTCTATGAGGGTGAATCTAACTGAGACTCCTAGCAGTGAGGGATATGGAGTCTGAAGGGACACCTCCTGTAGTCAGGCAGGATCCCTGTGGAGGAATATGGACACCAACCCACCCATAATACCTTCAACCCAAAATTTGACCTGCCTACAAGAAGTGCAGGGACACAAATGGAGCAGAGAGCTAGGGAATGGCCAACCAATGACTGGCTCAACTTGAGACCCATTTCAATCCCTGACATTATTAATGACACTCTGTTATGTTTGCAGACAGGAGCCTAGCATAACTGTCTCTGAGAGGTTCCACCCAGTAGCTGACCAAAACAGATGTAGAAACCCACAGCCAAACATTAAATGGAGCTTGAGAAGTCTTATGGAAGAGTTGGGGGAAAGGATTGAAGAACACAGAAGGGATAGGGAGTCTATAAGAAGATCAATTAAGTCAACTAACATGGATCCTTGGGACTTCAGAGACTGAATCATCACCCAAAGAGCATACAGGGACTCAACCTACATCCTGCAGAAATATGAAGCAGATGTACAGCTTTGTCTTTTTACAGGTCCCCCAACAACTAGAGTGGGGGCAGTCCCTGACTTAGTTGCCAGCCTATGGATCCCGTTATCCTAACTGGGCTGCCTTGTTTTGCCTCAGTGGGAGAGGGTGTGTCTAATTCTCCACTGCCTTGATGTGCTAGGGTAAGTTGATACCCAGGGGGGCCTCTCCATTCTCAGAGGAGAAGGGGAAGGAGGATGGGGTCAGGGTCAGGGGCCAATGAGGAGGGGAATGTGGGGGCCTTTGATTGAGATATAAAGTGAATAAATAAATAAATAATAAATAAATAATAAATAAATAGAAAACAAGGAGATCCCATATTTCAATCAGTAGAGTCCAATATAAATGGGTTGATTGTCTGAACTATAGAACCTGAACATGATACACTTTATTTACCACTCCCTAGTATTCTCTCCTTTCTAGCTGGCCACATTCTCATGATCTTCATTAGTGTTTTACTTTCATTTCCAGGAATTAAGCCCCCAAACTATTGTAATAACAAAACTGTTAGGCATCCATGTATCTCTAGAGGCCATAAATAGACATTTGCTTTACCTCTGAGCTCATGGTGGTCCCTTCCGTCTGCTGTTCTGCAAAGACCAAACATAACTATACAGAGAATAGGAGTACAGAAGTCTGAACTACCTCATGCTCTGAAAATAACCATAAGTGATTTTCTTCCAAATCATAGGATTCTGTGGACATGTAGACATGTGAGACTGTCAAAAGCAGTCTTCCCAGCTATTCTCAGTACCAATAGCAGAGTATAAATTGATACTTAGAAAGAAAATTACCCCAGACTGGCCTTGAACTCGTGATCCTCCTGCCTCTGTCTCCTTTAGCAAATCAACCAACCAGACCCTCCAGAGCTCCCACGAACTAAACCACCAACCAAATAGTACACTTGGAGAGACCCATGGCTCCAGCCACATGTGTAGCAGAGGATGGCCCTTGGTCCTGGGAAGGCTCGATGCCCCAGTGTAGGGAAATGCCAGGGCAGGGAGGCAAGTGTGGGTAAATGAGCACCCTCATAGAAGCAGGAGGAGGGAAGATGGGATATGGGGTTTCTAGAGGGGAAACGAGGAAAGGGAATAACATTTGAAATGTAAATATAGGAAATATCCAATAAAGAAAGAAAAGAAAGAAAATTACCAACGTCAGATAAGGATGTTAGTAAAGGCATCTGTGCACATTAATTGTTAAAGTAGTAAGCCATAGGCAACACCTAGATAGAATGGTTCTTTTATAGTATTAACCTAGGAACATTGGGTACTTACTGAAAAAAGGGTATGTTTAGAACACATTTGAGGAAAATCTTATTTTTTCTAAATAAATTTGGATTTTATTTATCGTCTTCATGCATCTCTCTTAGTTTTTCATAGGCCATACAATGCAACATTTTTTTAATTTTCTCTGATTTTATATTGCTTTTAGTATCAGAAAGCAATTGGAAAGTTATTTGAATGATCTGCTTCCTTGCCTGAGTCTGTTACCTTCAGGGCAATTTAACATAGTCTACCTAGTATTGTTATTCAAGGGCCTTTGAAAAGCTGGGTTATTAGTGATGAAAAAAAAACCTGAAATAATGAGCTTTTAATCTAATAGCATCAAAAGAATACTCAGTGTGGAATAAGGGAAAAACAAACTGGAAATGGTCTAAAAATTGTTCATGGGTAAGGTTCTGAGTCTAGAACAGTGTTTACTCTCTGAGGTTTTGAGCAGGTGCTTCATGTAGTACATCCAAGACTTTGTTCCTAGGGAATGATTAGCCATTATATCCTAGCAGTTTATGGTAGGGTTAGAAGACATTCTCTACTAGTTGATTCTTCAATTTTTTGTTAATAAAGCCAGTACTGGTTCCAGATGGGTTTCCATACTCAGAGGTTAATTGAATATAAAAAGAGATAGTAAAGAAGAAGAAGTATCCAAGGAGCAAATTCTTAGTGATCACTTGCTACTGTATATAAATAGTCTGCTAAGTCTCATAATGGTGTTATTAGTGTCCCTCATGTTACTGGTAGAATATGCACTTTTGGTATGTTTGTTAGATAAACACAAGACATTTGCTTATACGTAGATTACAAATAAACAATTATACCCTAGTATTAAATGATATACATTGGCAAAATATTTGATTTTATCTGAAATTTAAAGTTAACTTAATGATTATAATTTTATTAGTACAGTTCACCTTGATTTCACGGCAATTTATCTAGCTAAAAAGTGGTTGATATCTTGAAAAGTAGTTGTGATGAACTTAAATGGTTGAGACATGATCAAAATGCATTATATACACATATTTTGTAAAAAAGAATACCCCCAAACCTAAAAAAATATACAAACAGCTGTGTTCTCATAAAGCTTATATATTGTCACACATTTGTTGGAGTTGTATGGATTTGGACAGTTGTCACAGATATCAGATTAAGAATTAGCACTACAGTGTATAGAGCATAGAGCAGTAAGTGGCCTAGGTGGGAGGATTATTTGAATCTAATAGACTCCTGACTGCTACATTCAGGATTATCTGTGGTCTTTTGAGGTTCAGTCCATTGGTCATATGGACATGTTTGAACATTATCATTTAGCTTTTTAAAGTCTTGTTTTGTAATGCAGCTTCTTCCAATGTTTAGTTTTAATATATACTTTAAATGGAGTATAAAAATCCATGCGGGTATTATTGTGATATTAAAGTGATATTAAACTTGTATCACTATAACCATAGCCTCAGAGCCTGAAAAAATGTGGCAAAGAAATAACCTTCCTCTAGTATGTTGTAAAAAATCCAAGCTTTATTAAGGCTCATTATAGAGTTGCTGGTCTTTGAAAACATATATTGGTTGCAGTGTATCAGACTATGTACTGAAATGAGTCATAGTCAGAAGAAAAAGCTTTCTCTTCTCCAACTCCTACTGTTCCTTCTCACATCTTTTACCCGCTCCCAAATCCACACCCTCTCTTCGCTCTCTCTTTAGAAAACAAGGAAGCAAGCAAAAAGATATACAAACTAAATACACACATATCACACCAAAAGAAACACACATAAAACCCCACAAAACAGAAATCACTACATATATATATATATATGCAAAAGACCAATAACTAAATAAATATCCAAACAAAGCAAAGCTAATATGAGATATAAAGTAAGTTCATTTTATGTTGGACATCTACTGTTAAACACGGGGTCTACCCTAAAGAGTAGTTAATATACCCAATTGAACATCTATTAGAGAAAACTAACTTTTTCTTTGCAAGAGGGTGCTAAGTGTAGATAGTTTCTTGGTTAGCCATGAGACCCATGTGTGCTGCCACAGTCTCTCTGAGTTCTTATGTACATCAGTCCTGTTGTGTCTGGAAGATACTGTTTCTTTGGAGTCATTTATCCCCTCCGCTCTAACAGTCTTTCCACATCTACTACACAGCCTCCTGAAACCTAAGCGGAGGGGTTTTATGAAGACATCCATTTAGGACTAGTGTTCCAAAACCTCCCACTATTTCATACTTCTTTCTTCTTTTTATGCGTTTATATTTGCTTTCTCCCAGATTGAAGTCCCTCATTTTTCCTTTTTCCCAAATTAGGTAACTTGAACGCTCCAATTTTAACCAAAATTAGGTCCAGAAACCTACTTGGTTTAATGTATTTTGAATAGAATATATTCAAGTATAAATTCATAAAATTAATTTATGTGTGTTGTCTTAGGTAGGGTTACTATTACTGTAGATGAAACACCACTAACAAGAGCAACTTAGGAAGGAGAGGGTTTATTTTACTCCCAGTTTCATATCGCAGCTCATCATCAAAAGCAGTGAGAGCAGGAACTCAAGCAGGTCAGGAACCTGGAGGCAGGAGCTGATTCAGAGGGCACTGAGAAGGTACTACTTACTGGCTTGCTTTCCATGGCTTGCTCAGTCTGCTTTCTTATAGAACCTAGGTCCACAAGTCCGCAATGGCACCACACACAATGGGATACACTCTCATCCACTGATCACTAACCAAGAAAATGCCCTATAGGTTTGCCTGATCTTATGGAGGCATTTTCTTAACTGTAACCCACCTTCTCAGATGACATTAGTTTGTATTATAGTTGACATAAAACTAACCAACTTATGGGGGATAACTAAAGCCAGATAAAGTTTAACTGGCAGCCAAAGCTGATCTTTTGAACAATATGTGGAAAGGTTACAGGAAAATAAAAATGGAACAAAAAATATGGCATTAATCCTACTTTAGGAAGCAGGAGCAGGTCTCTTGAGATAAGATCAGGAAGCCCAGGAAGAAGCATGGAGATCAGACTGGAAATAAGAACATAGAAAGAAACAGGATTTTTTTTTTTGTTCATGAAGAAGATGATATTAAAAATCAACAAGAAAATGATGGGCCATTCAACAAATTTATGTTGAGTTAATAATTATTTACATAAAATATATTGATTCTTCATACTTTTATTTATTATAATGCAATTTTATTAATTATTTTATTTTATTTGCATTTAAAATGTTGTCCCCCCTTCCCAGTCTCCCCTTCACAAACCTTCTACCTCTCCTCTCTCCCCTTTACCTCTAAGAGGGTGCTTGTCACCCACTCATTCCTGCCTAAACCCCTCTATCATCCCCCTATACAGGAGCAAACAGGCCTCTAAAGGACCAAAGGGCCTCCCCTCCAATTGATTCCAGATAAGGCAGACCTCTGCTACATATATAGCAGAAGGCATGGAATGACTCCTGTATACTCTTTGGTTGGTGGTTTAATTCCTAGGAGCTCTGAGGGGCCCAGTTAATTGATATTATTGTTCTTATGGGATTGCAATGCTCTTCAGCTCCTTCAGTCCTTCTCTTAGCTCTTCCATTGGGGTACTGTCACACCAAGATGTTTTATATTATTGGTAACTACTATGTAGGGTGTCATTTCCACTAATTTGTTCCTCAGACCATTTATCCTTTGTGTAGAGGAATGCTACTGATTTGTTTGATTTAATTTTATATCCAGTCACTTTGCTGAAGTTGTTTATCAGCTGTAGGAGCTCTCTGGTAGAATTTAGCAATCACTTATATATACTATCATATCTTCTGCAAATACTGATACCTTTACTTCTTCCTTTCTATTTGTATCCTTTAACCTATTTTCGTTGTCCAATTGCTCTAGCTAGAACTTTGAGTACTATACTTACTAAATAGGGAGAGAGTGGGAAAGCCTTGCTTTGTTTCTGATTTTTGTGGCACTGCTTCAACTTTCTCTCCATTTTAACTTGATGTTGACTGTTGGTTTGCTATGTATTGCTTTTACTGCGTTTAGGTATGTGCCTTGAATTCCCTATCTTTCCAAAATTTTTAACATGAAGGGATGTTGCATTTATTCAAAGACTTCTTCAGCAACGAATGTGATGATCATATGAATTTTTTCTTTGAGTTTGTTTATATAGTGGATTATGTTGATGAATTTGAATATATTGAACCAACCCAGCATCCCAAAAATACAGCTACAAGGTAGTGGTGAATGATCTTTTTGATGTGTATTGGATTTGGTTTGTGAGAATTTTACTGAGTAATCTTTTGCATCGATATTCATAAGTGAAACTGCTCTGAAGTTGTATTTTGTTATTGAGTTTTTGTGTGGTTTAAGTAACAATGTAACTGTGGCGTCATAGAATGAATTAGAATTGTTTTCCTTCTGAGATCTATTTTGTGGAATAATTTGAGAAGTATTTGTATTAGGTCTTTTTTGAAGATCTGATAGAGTTTCTGCACTAAAACCATCTGGCCTTGGTCTTTTTTTTTTTTTTTTTTTTTTTTTTTTTTTTTTTTTTTTTTTTTGGTGTGAGGAGATTGGTTAATGACTGCTGCTATTTCTTTAGGGGTTATGGGACTGTTTAGATTGTTTATCTGCTCTTCATTTAACTTTGGTACTGGTATCATCTAGGAAAATTGTCCATTTCATCCAGATTTTCCAGTTTTATTGAGTATAGGCTTTTGTTAGTAGGATCTGATGATTTTTTTGAATTTCCTCAGTTTCTGTTGTTATAGCTACCTTTTCAGTTCTGATTTTGTTAATTTTGATGCTGTCTCTGTGCTCTTTAGTTAGTGTGGCTAAGAGTTTTATCTATCTTGTTGATTTTTCTCAAAGAACCAGCTCTTAGTTTTGTTGATTCTTTGTATAATTCTCTTTGTTTCTAACTGGTTAATTTCAGTCCTGTGTTTGATTATTTCTTGCAGTATACTCCTCTTGGGTGTGCTTTCTTCTTTTTATTTTTCTAGACTTTTCAGATGTGCTGCTAAGTTGCTAGTGTAGAATTTCTCCAATTTTTTTTATGAAGGCACTGTGCTATGAATTTTTCTATCAATCACTGTTTTCATCATGTACCATAAGTTTGGATATGCAGTGCTTTCATTTTTGTTTAATTCCAGAAAATCTTTAAGTTCTTTTATTTCTTCCCTTACCAAGTTGTCATTGAGTAGAGAATTGTTCAGTTCCCATTAGTATGTGGACTTCCTGTTGTTTTTTGTTGTTATTGAAGACAAGCTTTAGTCTGTGGTGATCTGATAGAATGCATTGAATTATTTCAATCTTCTTTTATCTGTTGAGACTTGTTTTGTGACCGATTATATAAGTTAATTTTGGAGAAAGACACACATGAGGTTCTGAGGAAGAAGGTATATTCTTTTGTTTTAAGGTCAAAATATTCTGTAGATATTTGTTAAATCCATTTGATTCATAACTTTGATATTTCACTATGTCTCTGTTTAGCTTCTGTTTCAGTGATCTGTCCATCGGTAAGAGTCAGGTGTTGAAGTCTCCCACCATTATTGTGTGAGATTCAGTGTGTTTTGAGCTTAGGTAAAGTTTTCTTTTACAAATGTGGGTGCCCTTTGCATTTGGGGCATAGGTGTTCAGAATTGAGACTTCATATTGGCAGATTTTTCCTTTGATGAATATGAGGTGCCCTTCCTCACCTCTTTTGGTAACTTTTGTTTGAAGTCTATTTTATTGGATATTAAAATGGTTACACCAGTTTTTTTCTTGGGACCAATTGATTGAAAATTTTTTTCCAGCCTTTTATTCTGAGGGTAGTGTCTGTCTTTGTTACTGAGGAGTGTTTCCTGCATGCAGCAAAATTGTGGGTCCTGTTTATGTATCTAGTCTGTTAGACTATGTCTCTGTATTGGGAAATTGAGTCCATTGATGTCGAGAGATACTAGAGTTCAATGATTGTTGATTCCTGCTACTTTTTTTCAGAAGTGAAATTATTGTTTGCCTGGTTCTCTTCTTTTGGTTTTGTTGTGAGATGAACAATTTCTTGCTTTTTCATGGGTTTAGTTTTCTCCCTATTATCCTCTGTAGGACTGGATTAGTACATAGATGTTTTGAAATTCCTGTCATGGAATATCTTCATTTCTTCATCTATGGTGATGGAATGTTTTGCTGGAATATAGTTGGCTGGGCTGGCATTTGTGTTCTTTTGGGGTCTGTGTGACATCTGTCCAAGATCTTCTCTCACTTTTAGAGTCTCTGTTGAGAAGTCCACTGTAATTCTGATAGATTTGTGTTTATATGCTACTTTGTCTTTCCCCCTTTCCGTTTTTAATATTCTTTCTTTGTTCATTGTATTTAATTACTTTGATTATAATGTGGCAGAAGGAATTTCTTTTCTGGTCCCAATCTATTTGTGTTCTGTCTTTTCTTTTACATTTAATGGCCATCTCTTTCTTTAGGCTAAGGAAGTTTTCTTCTATAATTTTGTTGAAGACATTTTCTGATCCTTTGAATTGGGAACTTCAATCTTTTTTATTCTTGTAATTCTTATGTTTTATCTTTTCATTATGACTTGAAATTCCTCAATGTTTTGGGTCAGAAGCATTTTGCAATTTGTATTTTCTTTGACTATTGTGTCAATATTTTCTATGATATCTTGTACACCTGAGATTTCTCTTTTTGTCTCTTGTATTCTGTTGGTGATACTTACATCTATAACTCCTGATCTCTTTCCCAGGTTTTCCATTTTCAGGGTTTCCTCATTTGTTATTTCTTTATTGTTTTTATTTCCACTTTTAAGTTTTAGAGAGTTTTGTTTAATTTCTTTACCTTTTTGATTGTGTTTTCCTTTATTTCTTTAAGGAATTTATGTGTTTCCTCTTTAAGGGCTTCTACTCATTTACCTGTGGTCTCCTGTATTCCTTTTAGGGAGTTATTTATGCCCCCTTAAGGTCCTCTATCATCTTCCTGACATGGGATTTTAGGTCAGAATCTTGATTTTCAGGTGTGTTATGGTATCCAGGGCTTGCAGTGATAGGAGAACTAGGTTCTGTTGGTGCCAAGTAGCATTGGTTTCTGTTGCTTATGTTCTTGTGCTTGCTTCTTGTCATCTTGTATCTCTGGTGTTAACTGGCCTTTCTATCTCTGACTAGAGACTTTCCCTCCTGTAAGCCTGGTCTTGATGGACCTCCCAGAATCAGGATGTTTCTGGGTTTAGGGGGGTTCGTGAGCATCTGATCTATTTTACTGGTTATGATGGCCCTCCTAGGATTCAAGCTTTCTCTGAGTGTGGGACAGGGGTGTGCAGAGGCTGAAGGATCAAATCTGCCCTGGGCATAGTTGTGGACCTGGAAGAAAGATGTGTCTACAGCGGGGTAGATAGATGATCCTGCATCTGTTTGGAGAAGTGGAGGTCACAGTTTGGCCAGGTATTGAGGTTGGGGTCTAACCTATGAGCCTGATTGTGATGGAACTCCTTGGAGTCAAGCTGTCTCTGGGTGTGGGTGGGTGGTCTGGAGTGCTCACTCTGGCCTGGGAAGAGTTGCAGGCTGGAAGTACATTACTTTTCATAAAAGGTAATTTCCCAAGGAATTAAATTTTTAACTTTTAAAAACACTTAAGCATTTAAAAACATTTCCATAAAAATCCTTAAAAATCTTAAAACATTTTTATTGTACTCATTGTTTTTAATAGCTGAGTAGTACTCCATTGTGTAAATGTACCTCATTTTTTGTATCCATTCCTCTGTTGAAGGGCATCTGGGTTGTTTCCAGTTTCTGGCTATTATAAATAAGGCTGCTATGAACTATAGTGGAGCATGTGCCCTGTTGTATGTTGAAATATCTTCTGGGTATATGCCCAGGAGTGGTATAGCTGGGTCTTCAGGTAACACTATGTTCAATTTTCTGAGGTGGTACCGCCAGACTGCTTTCCATTAGTGGTTGTACCAGCTTACAATCCCACCAACAATGGAGGAGTGTTCCTCTTTCTCCACACCCTCGCCACATCTGTTGTCACCTGTGTTTTGGATCTTAGCCATTCTGACTAGTGTTTCTTGGGAAAAATAGCGGGTCCTTGAGGATTTAAGGCTAGACTTTCTTTATCATTTTGTTACTTTATTCTAGTAGAGCATAGCAGAGGGACTGTGGCATACCTGGTTCATTAGCGAAAACGTGGAAGTGATATGGTAAATAAAAGCATGATCACTTGGAAAAAAAACATTTTTAATGTTTTTATTGGATATTTTATTTATTTACATTTCAGATGTCATCCCCTTTACCCCCATTTCCCCTCCTAGAATGCCCCTATCCATCCCCCTCCTCCTTTTTGCTTTTATACCATTTTAATTAACACAAGTATTAAGATCAGTTCAAGAGATTATAGTATGTATTGGGCCAGTTAAATGGCTCATTATGTGAAAGTGGTTGCTGTTTTAAGCCTGATGAACTGAATTTGATTCCCACATCCCATGTAGTATATATCTGTAATTCCAGGACTCCTACCATATAAATGATGGTGGAGACATAAGAATGGCCAGAAATCTTGCTGGTCAGTTATCTGTGGGTACTCAGCATAGCAAAAATGAGAGATTCTGCCTCAACAAATGAAAGAATCTAATTGGCAATGTTATCCTCTGACCTACAAATGTACTGTGTTTTTGCACATACCATACACATTCATACAATAAGGAATTTTAAAAAATGAAATTGTGAATATCTTTATAAAATAGAGATAGTGAAGGCTTTTTAAGATACAATGTCAGAAACTATAATATTTATAGGAAAAATAATTGACTGTAACAATATAGAAATAATTTATGGCTAAAATGATTGATTTACACAAATATAATAGAAGCTAATAGATGATGGAAGAATATTTTTGGACCTACTAAGTCAAGGAACCACTATTTTGCAGCTTCCTCAAGTTGCCTGGTAACCAAACCAACAAAATTTTTCATGTAGTTTATAACTGTAAATTTTGCTATGTTTAATTCATTATAAATATCTGTTTTCCTAGGTATTTAGGTAAACTGACTGTTCAGATTAGAATGAAGGGGTCATTTGACCTCCAAAGGATTGTGACCCATAGGTGAGAACCATGCATAGAGTAAGAACCAAAGAGCTGTGACTTTTAGTTTTTGATGGAAAGAGAAACTTCTGAAAGGAAACTTTGGTGGAACTAGCTGTTTATTCAGTGGTTCTTTAGTTCTAGTTTCCATATTCAATCTGATCACCCTCAGTAGGAAATAGTGTTTCTCGTGATTAACAGAGATATTCGCTAAAAGTATCGAACCTATTAAATTTTTGACTATTGTAAATTAGACATTTTCTAAAGAATTTCAGAACCATTATAGTAATTAAGTAAGTTCAGTTAGGTTTTTAGAAATATACTTGTTTTTACAGAGATTTGAATTGAAGAAAGGATGTAAGATGGTTTCTTAGAGATCAAATTTTAACAATAATCTTATTCTACATGTATATCACATTTTTGTGAAACAAGAAGTATTTTTATCAATATTTTCCGTTATATTTATATGTCACAAATTTTAGTCTCAAGGAAAGTATATTGAGAGGAAAGCATATGGCACATGGGTTTCTTATAATGTGTCTAGATAAAAGCTTTTTCTTCTATAACATTTGCAGTGAATGATCAGAAAATAGTTTGAATGAGACAATGCTTACCAATTCTAAGTTACAGTTTAATATAATTTTATTTCAATTTAGACAACCACTTATGACACGAAAGGACAAGTGATTATACAATCTGTGCATGAGCAAGGACTTATCAATGAATTAATAATACATGGGACTTCATAAATTTAAAAGTAAGTATATTTAATTTAAAATGATATAAAACTTAGATAATGAACTGATTTAATATCCTACATACCTAAAAAAAAAGAAAGAAAAGGCATTACCTGGAATGAAAATTTGTCAATAATAACAGATGTTTTTTAATTTTTTCCATAGCCTGGTTTTAATTATTCAAAAACTGGACATAGCACATATAGATATATCAGAGGTGGGAAAGTTGAAATTTCTTGAGTAGTAACTCTCAAATTGAAAGATGTGTTTAGGTAAACACTGGTTTTTTGAGTAAGTACTACACTATTCTCAGAGTTCAAACCTAGCAGGCAAATTTTATTATAAATGAGAATTCTACAATTTCCTTACTGAGGAAGCAAAAAAAGTCAAACTGTGAAACATTCATTTTACATAAACCCCTACTTTTTAAGTTTTGCTTTCAGAACCTTGTTCATATATTTATCTCTCAGAGTTTCTCCTCTACACCTTCTCTGCAATTTCTTCTCTTTCATTTACCTCTTCAGCTGCATAATTGGATGTTTCACCATCCGTCCTTGAACTTTCTTAAGTATAATTGACATTCCATAATGTTTTCTTCTGCCACTTTCCCATCTCTAGCTTAAGTAACTTGAATCTGCACACTTCTACTATCTTAATCCTTCCTTGACTGTCTCATTTCTGTTAACAGCAGTGATGTCCTTGAATTGCAATTATGTCCCTTATTATTTCTAGTTTGTTTTTGACTATTATTATTATAACATTTCCTTTTTCCATTAACACCCACTCCATAACACTCTCATTTACCACCCTGTACTCTCTCAAAATCATGTTCCCCTAGGATGTTTAATCTAGACAGTTTAATAAGTTATCTC
Source organism: Mastomys natalensis (assembly GCA_021653895.1). Taxonomy (NCBI): domain Eukaryota; kingdom Metazoa; phylum Chordata; class Mammalia; order Rodentia; family Muridae; genus Mastomys; species Mastomys natalensis. The sequence continues at coordinate 60,124 of JAJTUV010002990.1, forward strand.
CTAAAAAAAAGCAAGCAAGGCAAGCAAGCAAGCAAGCAAGCAAGCAAACAAACAAACAAAATCACTACTAACTATCGCTCTCTTCTGGTCTGCACCTCCAGCTGTACCCATGGTACATCTACATGCCTGCTCCCGGACCTCTGTCTTCCAGGAGGTCTTTCCCTAAAACCAGAGACAAAGGCGAGGTGGCCCCTGTTCAAAGGAAGGAGCCCTGTTCTTAACCATAGATAACATTGCCTACCTCCCAGGAGTCCTGCTGTAACCTGGAACCACACAGTTCCATCTGCTTCTGAGGAGGCCTACTCCAATCCGAGACACCAAGGCCAGTTAACACCAACAAAACAATATGACAAAAAAGGGAAGCTCAAGAATCATAAGCAACTGGAGCCAATGCAATTTAGCACAATAAGAGAACCCAGTTCTTTCCCCCCACACGTAACCCTAGATACTCTAACAGACCTGAAGAGCAAGGATTCTGACCTTAAATCCCATTTCATGAAGATAATAGGGGTCTTTATGGAGGATATAAATAACCCCCTTAAAGAAATACAGAAAAACACAGGCAAACAGGTAGAAGCCCTTTAAAGAGGGAGAAATAAACCTCTTAAAGAAATACAACGAAAATACAATCAAAAGGTGAAGGAATTGAACAAAACAGTCCGGAGACCTAAAAGTGGAAAAAAGAAACAATAAAGGGAAAACCACAAAGGAGGCAAACCCTGGATAGGAAAAACCTAGAGAAAAAAGCACATATAGGGTTATCAGAGGTGGGAAGTTTGATATTTTGTTTAGTAACTCAATTGGAAAGATGTGTTAGGGAACCCCTGGTAGGTTAACAGGAACTTTTGATGCAAGCAATCACCCAAATTATAAGGATGGGGGGAAAAGAATCTAAGGAATAAGAATTTACTATGGGAAAAATATTGATACATTGGTCAAAGGAATACCCGGTTTCCCAACCCAAAACGTCTCCAGAAAATTTGGGAACCCAAAGAAAAGTCCAAAAATTAAGAGTAATAGTAACAGAAAAAAGGGTGAAGGGGTTTCCCAAATTCAAAAGGGGCCCGGGGAAGGAAAACATCCTTCAACAAAGGGCCCAAAAAAGAAAACCTTTCCATACCCTAAAGGGAAAAGATAGCCCTAAAAAATTTACAAAGGGAAACCTACAGGGAAAACCCCAAAAGATTGGAACAAAGAAAAGAAAGGGTTTTTCCTGCCACAAATATTTATAAAAAAATTAAAAAACAAAGAAAGAAGAAAGAATATTAAAAGCTGCAAGGGCAAAAGGGGGCAAAAAAACCATAGAAAGGCGACCAACCAGAATACAGCTGACCCTCAAAAGAGACACTAACAAACACAAAAATCCTTGGTGTGAGGCAGTTTGGCAGAAACCTAAGGAGACCACAGATGTTAATCCCATACTATTATACCAGCTAAAATTTTCGATCACAATAGATGGGGAAGAAACCAAGATATTCCATGAAAAAAAAAAAAAAGCCAAATTATAAAAAAATTCTTTTACTAATATGCCCTACAGAGGATTTCTAGAAGGAAACCCCCCCAGCACAATGAGGTCTTAACTACACCCATGAAACACAAGAAAAAATTTGTCATTGGCCCAACCCAAATCCACAAAAAAGAGATCACACACACACAATACACCTACAACAACAACAACAACCCAAAAAACAGGAAACTAACAATCATTTTCGTTAATATCTCTCAATATCAATGAACTCAATTCCCAAATAAAAAAGAACAGGTCAGCACGGATGGATAAGCAAACAATTTCCACCATTGGGAATAGTAAGGGTGCTGGGGGTTTTGAGTGAGGGAAAAACTCTTGAATTTCCCCGAACCTGGGATGGTGGATGTTCCCAGTGTGGTGCCTTAGCCAAGATGCCAAAATGGGGGTATGGAACCTGGGAGACACAACCTCCATTAGTTGACAGGCCCCATTTAGTTAGGGATTTTTGGGAAACCAACTTTTCCTTCAATTTTTTTCAACCATAAAGAGTGTTCCCGTCTTAAAGAAATTCAGGAACAAAAATGAGACTAAAAAAAAACAGAGACTAAAATGAATGGTTGAAACAGTTTACCAATTCAAATTGGGATCCATTCCCTGGGTGGGGGAACAAACTCTGACATTTTGTTTTTAGTTGTGATTATGAGGGTAGCATGGCTGTCCTCTGAGAGGCTCCTTTAAAATCAGCCCAACTTAGATCTAGATACTCACAGCCAAACATTGTATGTGGTTGGGGACCCCCTGTGAAAAGTTAGGGGAGGGGTCAGGACCGAAGGAGATGGCAACCCATAGGAAAAGGGGCAGTTTTCATCCAAACTGGGGCACTTGGGAGGCCCCAAAAATTAAACCCCAACCCAAAAAACATAAACAACCCTTTGTCCCCCCTTTCCCCCATAATGTTGCAGAGTTTTTTCCCCGGCAATTGGCCCTTTTGTTGGAGGAAAAAAGTGTACTAATTTGTAGAAATTGATGCCCCAGGAAAGGGGTACTGGGGAAATGGTTGTAGGCACCCTCTTAAAAGGTTTAAAAAGGGAAACGGGGAAAATAAAATGGGGGAAAAAAAAACATGGTGGAAACCCTCCAATCACCAACCAACAAAAACCCAACCAACCAAACAAACAAAAAAAAACTACTTTGTCACACAAAACAAAAAAAAACAACAAAAAAAAAAATTTTGAAACCAAAAACTACCCATACAGTGTTTTGGGACTATTTGCTAAATGATTTGGGGAATGAAAAAAATGAGCACTTATTGAACTACACATAGTAATTGGAAATCATTATTTGGGCTATTTTTAAAGAAAGGGGGTAGGTCCTGTGCTCCCCGAATGTTCTTTACTTCTCTGGGAGCAAGACAAGGGATTACACACCATTTTTGGAAACGAAGTCAATGACTTGGGGTGGGTGGGTTTTAAAGTATTTCTTACTCAGAAGTCATATGGGCAAATTTTTCACAGTTTGCTTGTGGATTATGGCAAAAGACAAAACTATTAAAAAAAGATATTAAGAAATTATAATCTGTGGGTTTTTGAGTCAGTGTGAGTTCCTTTATTCCCCAAAGGGAAAATGACCCTTATGTAGCCTATGGGAAAAGCTCTACACATAATGGGTTTACATCCCAGTTTGCTCTAAACATTTGGGAAAAACCCAATCAATGAGTTTTTTTTTTTCTTTAGAGGGAATTGCCCTTATTTTCTGGAAGCAAAAAAATCTTACATTCTGCCCCTCAAAAAAAATATATATCTGTCAGGCGTCTGTACATAGGTTCAGGACTATAGTTAAAGTGACTGGGGACCCAACATTGTGTTTTTAAGATTTATTTACTTTAGTTGTACCTACATTTTTCTCTCTTCAGACACGCAGAAGAGACTCAGATCCCTTACAGATGATTGTGAGCCACATGTGGTTTTCTGGGAAAATTTAAAACAGGTCTCTGGAAGAGCAGTTTGTGATCTTAACTGCGAGCCATTTCTACAGCTCAGCATTTAAGGAAAACACTGATAAAATTTTTTTCCTAGATAAATTTCATGACCCTTTGGGTTTTTGCCCCTGTTTACCTTGGAAGCCTGGGTTTCATGCTGGTATCAGTCTGTATTGTATCAAATCATTGAAAAAAAGGTGCTAGCATCATTGAAATTGGGGGGGGGGGCTTTCCTTTGTAACTTGAAGTAAGGAAATATTCAGAATCCCTCCCTATAGCTCTTTACTCCCATTCTTTCAATTAACAATGCCTTTGTTTAGAAAGAAGTGAAAGAATGAGAGCTAGTTTTAGAATTATTTAACAAATAGAGGCAAAATTTTTTTGTTTAAAAACATTTCTTTTTTAATATCTCTCAAATCCTACACTTCACAAGTTTTCTGTGGTCTGAGGTCCTTTGCGGGTTACTGAGAAAATTTTTTTTTAAGGGCCCGTTGATTTTCAAAGTATTTCAGGTTCCATATGACCAAATTTTATTTAAAAATTTTTTAAATCTGGACCAAAGAGAAATAAAAAGATTTGCAAAAAAATTTTTTGCAATTGATTATGTCTCCCCTTTGTACTCTACCCCTTTTCTATGAGGGAGTTTTGGAAATTTTTACATCTATTTTCTAGTGAAACTGGGCATTCTTTCCCTCTTTTGCTAAAATATTTTATTTAGCCAAAATTTTTCCTGGTTTCAGCATATTAGTATAAATAGCGGATTTTATGCTTTTTGGAAGCCTCCTGATTAGTATTCTCTTGGTTAAAATTTACCCACATTCCTTTATTCAGTCATATATGTGGACACTTTTTTTTCCATGTTACCGAATTGTGTTTTAGTTATAGAAGAGTGCAACTGTTTTCTTCAAAAACAGATAGCAGCTGCTTTGTACTATATCCAGAAAGGGAAACTCATATGGTAGGGTTTTATTTTTGTTTTCGAGGAAGGCCCATGTTGGGTTTCCCAAAGTGACTGCACTGAATTTAAAATGTCAAAGAAAAGCAAAGGGTTTTCTTTGGGTTTTCATGTTTACTAAAACCCCCCTTTTTTACCTATCTTTTTTTTGATACTATAGCCATTTTTTTAATTTTTTTAATTTAATCCCCTTTTTTTTTTTTTCACTCAGATTTTATTCTTGCCCCCTGGTTTCCCCCCTCCAATTTTCCCCATCCCCTACCTCCTCCAGGTTAACCCGTCTCAAAGAGGTGTCCCCACCCACAACCCGACCTCTAAACTCTCTGGGCCTCCTCAGTCTCTGAGGGTAGGTGCATCTTCTCTGGGGCTAACCCAGAACGGACGTCTTCTGATATATATGTGTTGGGAGCCTCATATCAGACTGGTCTTAAAGAAATTCAGGAACAAAAATGAGACTAAAAAAAAAACAGAGACTAAATGAATGGTTGAACAGTTACCAATTCAAATTGGGATCCATCCCATGGGTGGGAACCAAACTCTGACATTTCTGATGTTATGTTGTGATTATGAGCCTAGCATGGCTGTCCTCTGAGAGGCTCTAACATCAGCCAACTTAGATCTAGATACTCACAGCCAAACATTGTACTGTGGTTGGGGACCCCTGTAGAAGAGTTAGGGGAAGGATTCAAGGACCTGAAGGAGATGGCAACCCCATAGGAAGAACAGTGTCATCCAACCTGGACACTTGGGAGCTCTCAAAGATTGAGCCACCAACCAAGAACATAAACAACCTGCTCTGATCCCCTTTCCCCCATATAATGTAGCAGAAGATTGCCCTCAGCAATCTGGCCTCAGTTGGAGAAGATGTATCTAATTCTGTAGAAACTTGATGCCCCAGAGAAAGGGGATACTGGGAGTGGATTGTAGGCACCATCTTAGAGGTGAAAGGAATCAGGGAGAAAATAAAATGAAGAAACATGGTGGAAAACCAACCAATCAACCAACCAACCAACCAACCAACCAAACAAACAAACAAAAAACTACTTTGTCACACAAAACAAAACAAACAACAACAAAAAATATGAAACAAAACACTACCTCATACAGTGTTTGGTACATAATTTGCTAAATGATTGGAGAATGAATAAATGAGCACATTATTGAACTACACATAGTAATTGGAACTCATTATCTTGGGCTATTTGTATAAGAACAAGCAGTAGGTACCTGTGCTCCCTGAATGTTCTTTACTTCTCTGGGCAGCAAGACAAGGGATTACACACCATTCTTTGGAAACAGAAGTCAATGACTAGGGGTGGGTGGGTAAAGTATTTCCTTACTCAGAAGTCAATATGGGAATTTGTCACAGTTTGCTTGTGGATTATGGCAAAAGACAAAACTATTAAATAAGATATTAAGAAATTCATTAATCTGTGTTTATGAGTCAGTGTGAGCTTCCTGATTCCCAAGGAGATGACCCATATGTAGCCTATAGAAGATGCTCTACACATAATGGGTTTACATCCCAGTTTAGCTCTAAACATTTGGGAAATCCCAATCAATGAAAGTGTTTTTTTTTCTTTAGAGGAGAATTGCCCTTATTGTCTGGAAAGCAAACAAATCTACATTCTGCTCTCCAAAGAGATAATATATCTGTCAGGCTGTCTGTCACATAGGTTCAGGACTATAGTAAAGTGACTGTGACCCAACATTGTGTTTTTAAGATTTATTTACTTTATGTATGTACATACATTGTTCTCTCTTCAGACACAGCAGAAGAGTACATCAGATCCCATTACAGATGATTGTGAGCCACCATGTGGTTGCTGGGAATTGAACTCAGGATCTCTGGAAGAGCAGTTTGTGATCTTAACTGCTGAGCCATTTCTACAGCTCAGCATTTAAGGAAGCACTGACTCAAGTTCTTCTCCTAGACTACTTACATGACCCCCTTGGTTTGTGCACCTGTTTACACTTGGAAGCCTGGGTATCATGCTGGTATCAGTCTGTATTGTATCAACATCATTGAAAAGAGGTGCTAGCATCATTGAAATTAGGGGGAGCTTCCTTAGTAACTTGAAGTAAGGAAATACTTCAGAATCCCTCCCCTATAGCTCTTTACTCCTATTCTTTCAATTAACAATGCCTTTGTTCAGAAGGAGTGAAAGAATGAGAGCTAGTTTTAAAGAATTATTTAACAAATAGAGGCAATTTTCTAGTTATAAACACATGCAGTTTAAATATCTCTCAATCCTACACTTCACAAGTTTTCTGATGGTCTGAGGTCCTTTGCGAATTACTGAGAAATAATTCATCTTAAAAGCCTGTTTTGAATTTTCAAAGATATTTCAGGTTCCCATATGACCAAGTCATTAAATTTTTAAATCTGGACCAAAGAGAAATAAAAAGATTTGCAAACATATTCTTTGCAATTGATTAATGTCTCCCCTTTGTACATCTACCTCTTTCCTATGAGGTGAGTTTGGAATTTTCACAATCTATGTCTTAGTGAAACTGAGCATTCTTTCCCTCTATTTGCTAACTAATTTTATTTAGCCAAATGTTCTCCTGGTTTCATGCATATTAGTATAAATAGCAGGATTTTATGCTTTGGAAAGGCTGAATAGTATTCTCTTGGTTATATGTACCACATTCCTTTATTCAGTCATATATAGATGGACACTTTCATTTCCATGTTACCAGAAATAGTGATATAGTTCATAGAAGAGTGCAACTGTCTCTTCAAAACACTGATAGCAGCTGCTTTGCATACATATATCCAGAAGTAAATCATATGGTAGTTCTATTTTTGTTTTCTGAGGAATGGCTATGTGCTTTTCCAAAGTGACTGCACTGAATTAAAATGTCAACGACATAGCACAAGGGTTTTCTTTTGTTTACATTGTTACTAACTCTTGTTACCTCTCATCTTTTTGATACTATAGCCATTTTTTAATTTTTTAATTTAATCTTTTATTTATTTATTTACACTCCAGATTTTATTCTGCCCCCTGTCCACCCTCCAATTTTTCCACATCCCATACCTCCTCCCTGTCTACCTGTCTCAAAGAGGATGTCCCCACCCAACCAGACCTCTAAACTCTCTGGGGGCCTCTAGTCTCTTGAGGGTTAGGTGCATCTTCTCTGACTAAACCCAGAACCGGCAGTCTTCTGATATATATGTGTTGGGAGCCTCATATCAGCTGGTGTATGCACCCTGGTTGGTAGTCTAGTGTCTGAGAGATCTCAGGGTCCAGGTTAATTGAGACTGCTGGTCCTCCTACAGGGTTGCCTGCTCCTCAGCTTCTTCCAGCTTTTCCCTAATTCAACCACAGGAATCAGCAGCTTCTGTCCATTGGTTGGGTGCGAATATGTGCATCTGACTCTTTCAACTGCTTGTTGGGTCTTTCAGAGGAAAGTCATGATAGGTCCCTTTTTGTGAGTGTTCCACAGCCTCAGTAATAGTGTCAGGCCTTGGGATCTCCCCTTGAGCTGGATCCCACTTTAGGCCCGTCTCTGGGTCTTCTTTTCCTCAGGATTTTCTCTGTTTCCATCCCTGCAGTTCTTTCAGACAAGAACAATTATGGGTCAGAATTTTGACAGTGGCATGGCAGCTCTCTTCCTCACTTGATGCCTTGTCTTCTTGCTGGAGTGGTCCCTCTCCCTACTGTAGGGCATTTCATATAAGGTCCCTCCCTTTGAGTCTTGAGAGTCTCTCACCTCTCAGGGCTCTGGTACACTCTGGAGGGTCCCCCCAACCTCCTAACTCACAAGGTTGCCTGTTTCCATTCTTTCTGCTGGCACTCAGAAAGAGGGCTTCAGTCCTTTTCCCTCACCCAATACCAGATCAGGTTCCCCTCTCCCCCACATTGCCCACTTTTCCTCCCAGGTCCCTCCCTCTCTCCCCACTTATTTCTCCCAAATGGGACTTAGTAGTCCTCACTTGAGCCCTTGAGCTTGTTGACCTTTTTGAGTTCTGTGGTCTGTATCTTGGTTATTCTCTACTTTTTTGGCCTCTATTCACTTATTAGTGAGTATATACCATGCATGTCCTTCTGGGTCCGAGTTACCTCACTCAGGATGACATTTTCTAGTTCCATCTATCTGCCTGCTAAACTCAAGATGTCCTCATTTTTAATAGCTGAGTAGTATTCCATTGTGTTAATGAACCACATTTTCTGTATCCATTTTTCTGTCATGGGACAGCTGGGTTGTTTCCAGCTTCTGTATATCACAAATAAGGCCACTATTAACGTAGTGGAACATGTGCCTCTGTTGCATGGTGGGTCATTTTTTGGGTATATTCCCAAGAGTAGTATTTCTGGGTCTTCAGATAAATCTATTTCCAATTTTCCAAGGAACCTTCTGATTGATTTCCAGAGTCGTCATATCAGTTTGCAATCCTACCAGCAATGGAGGAGTGTTCCTCTTTCTACACATCTTCACCAACTTGTGCTGTTGCCTGAGGTTTTGATCTTAGCCATTCTTATTGGTGTAAGGTGGAATCTCAGGGTCATTTGATTTGCATTTCTTTGATCACTAAGGACTTTGAACATTTCTTTAGGTGCTTTTCAGCCATTCAATATTTCTCTGTTGTGGATTCTCGGTTTAGTTCTATACCCCTTTTATTGATTGGGTTGTTTGGTTTTTTGGTGGTTAGCTTCTTCAGTTCTTTATATATTTTGGATATTAGCCCTCTGTCAGATGTGGAGTTAGTGAAGATTTTTCCTAATCTCTAGGTTGTCAATTTGTCTTATAGCTTTCTTTATACAAATGATAAACAGGCCAAGAAAGAAATTAGGGATACAGCATCCTTCACAATAGGCACAAATAATATAACAATATCTTGGGGTAACTCTAACCAAACTAATGAAAGACCTGTTTGACAATAACTTCAAGTCTTTCAAGAAAGAAATCAAAAAAGATCTCAGAAAATGGATAGATCTCCTATGCTCATGGATTTGCAGAATTAATATAATAAAAAATAGCCATCCTACCAAAGTAAATCTACAGATTCAATGCAACTCCCATCAAAATCCCAGCACAATTCTTCAAAGACATGGAAAGAGGAATTCTTAAGTTCATCTGGAAAGGCAAAAAACATGGAATAGTGTAAACAATTATCAACAATAAAAGAACAGCTGACCTCAAGCTTTGCTACAGAGCAATAGTGATAATAACTGCATAAAAAAAATAACTGCAGTGGATGTCAGGATGTACATGCTGACAGGAGCCTGATATAGCTGTCTCCTTAGAGGTCTGCAAGAGTCTGACATACTCAGAGGCAGATGCTCACAGCTAACCATTAAACTGAGCATGGGGTTCCCAATGGAGAAGATAGAGTGAAGGCTGAAGGAGTTGAGAGGATTCGCGACACCATGAGGAAAGCAACAATCCCAACCAACCAGAGCCCCCAGGGTCTAAACCACCAGCCTGGGAGCGCTTAGGGAGGGACCCATGGCTCCAGCTATATATGCAAGGGAGCTATATATAAGTGGGAGAAGAGATCCTCGGTCCCATGAAGGCTAGACGTCATGGGGGGGGGGATATTCGAGGGTGGGGAGGTGAGGTACAGGGTAGGGTGGGTGGGGGTACACCAACGTGGAGGCAGGAGGATGGGGGAAGGGATAGTGAGTTCCTGGGAGGGAGGGGGGAAATGGGGTAAGGAGAGAACATCTGAAATGTAAAAAAAAATTTTCCAATAAAAAATTTCCAATAAAAAAAAATAACTGCATAGTATTGGTACAGAGACAGAAATGTTGATCAATGGAATAGAATTGAAGATCTAGAAATAAAACCACACAATTACAGACACTTGATCTTTGACAAAGAAGGAAAAAATGTACAATGAAAAAAAAAAAAACAGAAAGCATCTTCAATAAATGATGCTGGTCTAACTGGCTTTCTGTATGTAGAAAAATGAAAATGTGGGTCATTTGTCACCTTGAACAAAACTCAAGTCCAAGTAGATTAAGGACCTCAACATTACCAGATACACTGACTCCAATATAAGAGAAAGTGGGAAAGAGCCTTGAACTCATTGGCACAGGGTGAAATTTCCTAACCAGAACTCCAATGACTCATGATCTAAGATTAAGAATTAATAAATGGGACCTCATGAAACCAGAAAACTTCTGTAAGGCAAAGGACATAGTCAATACTATAGCCACTTTAGCAAGTGTAAAGTGATATCTCTTTGTAGCTGTAATTTGTATTAGCAATGTCTTTGATTAGAAATGTTTTATAATTTTAAAAATTAAATGTGATCATATCATTTTCCTACATTGTCTTTCATCCTATTTCTCCTATATGCACCCATCTCCCTCTCAATTCAAATACATGGCCTCTTTTTACGTGATAATTATTATTACATACTTATACAAATTAATAATTATATAAAAACAATTTGCTGAGTTCAATCAGTGTTACTTGTGTGCATATATATTCCAGGGTGACCATTTGGTATTGGATAACCAATTACAGGGCTCTTCTTTTGAGAAGAGTATATTGACATTATCAGTCTTCTCTTCTCTTCTCTTCTCTTCTCTTCTCTTCTCTTCTCTTCTCTTCTCTTCTCTTCTCTTCTCTTCTCTTCTCTTCTCTTCTCCCTTCTCCTCTCCTCCCTTCTCCTCTCCTCTCCTCTCCTCTCCTCTCCTCTCCTCTCCTCTCCTCTCCTCTCCTCTCCTCTCCTCTCCTCTCCTCTTCTTTTTTCTTTTCTTGTTTTTATTAGATATTTTATTTACATTTCAGATGTAATCCCCTTTCCCCATTCCTCTCTACCATAAAACCTCCATCCCATCTCTCCTGCTTTCTGCTTTTATACCATTTTACTTACATGCAATTATTAATGTCAGTTCTAAGTTGAGAAACTAGCAATACAATAGATACAAATGGTCAAGGAACAAGCTAGACAATAAGCACAAATAGTCAAAGAACAAGCAAGGCAATAAACAAAGTTCGTGACCACTATTTCTAAGGACTTATTAGGATGACCAAAATATCTGAGCATATTTCCTTTTCCTAGCCCAAAGTCATTTTCATGCCTGAAAACTACATCTTTGTTCTAGCCTAAGATTTAGATTTCTACCTGAATAACAGACATGCCAGGTTTCAACACTAACACAATTGAAAAGTGTATGAATGCAACTTACAATAAATACTGTAGAAGAAACAATCATAATTTTAACTTGACAATTAAAAGAGCCTTACCACATGCACTATCAGTTGTTTCAAATCCAGATCCTGTCTCAACTTTATCTCTTGCTAACACAACATCATAGAGAACTGCAGCTAACTTCAAAATATATCTCTGAAAATGTTTAGATCCAATCTTCCAAATAAATACTGTTATTTCCAATATTGGATTGATTTCTATCCCAGTACATGATTGAGTCCAAATAACTGGTCACCTTTAAGAAAAATACAAAAGTCATAACTTCTCTTTTTGATTCTCTGTCCCACAATGTCTAAAAACTTGGGGCAAGGTAGCTTGTCCCATCTGGGATATTGGAAAGCAGTGATGGGTCAAGAACATATGTCCAATACAGCTTCCCAGTCACCCTTGTAAGGGCACTCAGCAAGCTCACAGGTCAGCATCATTCTTTGTCCCAGCATCAGCATGTTTCACCAATCACTCTGGCAGCCACCATGCTCCTTCAGCATCCTGCAGAAAAACACAAACATGCCCTCTTCCCCATATTAGAAACCTGGTCGCGATCATGCCATATGCCAGCAAGTGGATCCTTCCCTTTCACCTAGGAATAAGTGTGCCTAGTTGAAGGGTGCCATAGACACTCAGCAGAAAGTTCCTTAGCATCCATTTAAAAATTTAAAAGAAAAAGAGCATTATTTAAATAAATTTGTGTTGTACGGGGATATACCTCCCCCTTTTTAATTTTATAAATATATTTTTTTAAAGTTCCATGGGCAAAAAAAATAAATAAATAAAGTTCCATGGGCCCCTTCCACAATATCTTGTCCTTGAAGATTATAAGGAATCCCTGTAATATGGGTAATACTAAATTGTTGACAAAAATCTCAAATGCTCAACTGCAATATCGGGTTCTATTATCTGTCATTATTATTATTATTATTATTATTATTATTATTATTGGGTATTTTATTTATTTACCTTTCAGATATTATCTCCTTTCCCCATCCCCCACTGAAACACCTCTCTGTGTAGTGCTGGCTCTCCTGAAACTGTCTCTGTAGTCCTAGCTAACCTTGAACTCACATTTACTTTCCTGCCTCTGCCCTGAATTGCTGGGGTAAAAGGCTTGTGCCATTGCATCTGGCTCAGGATTTTTTAGTTTCATATAGTTCTTTTTCTAAGGATACAACCCTGTGAGAATCTCCCCTTTCATATTAACATATCTGTTGGTATTGTCCTTGTTTAGGCACCCAAAGTATTGTGGTAGTATGGGTGATGCTTCCTTGTCATTTGTAGGAGATGCACTCTTACAGATGATTTCTTGGTGCTCTGGCTGATAAGTTTTTCATATAAATGCTTGTTTTTTTCCTCCTCTCTGAAATGTTTATTTATGTCTTGTACATATTTACTACAGTTATTGTTTTACTACTGAGTATTTTTTTTTTACTAGTTCTACGTTATGGAAAATAATTCTTTATGTATGACTTGGGAACCTTTTTCTTCTAAGCTAGGTTGTCCTTTCATGTTTTTGTTTTCTTTACTATTTAGAAACTGTGTGGCATGATTCATTTAAATTGATCAATTTTTGCTTTTATTGTTTATGTTTCAGAGATCATATCTAATCATTGCTAAGACAAGTATCTATGAATTTATTTCCTATTTTTCCTTTTGAGCATTGTCTTTGGATATTATATACCACCCATTTGAGTTTTGTTTGCCACTTTCATTCAGTTTGAGAGCAAATAGTGACCAAAACTGGCTTTGAATTTTAGATCATTTTGTCTAAGTATCCTGACTGCTAGTTTTGTAGGTATGTGTTATTGTGCCTTGAAGTGATTTCTGTATAAGTGATAAACTATTAATTACTATATAAGGGGTGATATAAGGACTTATTTTCAGTTTTGCATCTATAGATGACAATTTTTTCAACATTATTGAGGAGATTTCATTTTTACATTGTATACTCTTGGAATGGTAATTGAAAATAAGTTGATCATAAATGTGTGGATTTATTCAGGTGATCTGAGTGAGTATTTTATTGGTTGCTATGTCTGCTTTTTGACATCTATTTTTACTACTATTGCATTTTTAATATATTTTATACATGATAGCATTGTACTTTTAGCATCTTTTGGGTGGGGAGGGGTCAAGGTAACTTTAATATTTGGGAATTCTTATAAATAATTTTTATGAAGATAGTATGAAATTTTGATAGATTATCTTAAGTCTGTAGATTACGTTAAGAGTAGTTGGGATAGCATAGTACTTTGTATAGTATAGCTATCACAACTAAATAATTCTTCTAATCCATCAGTAGGTAAATGGATAAGAGGAATTATGGCATATCTACTGGTTATGATAATGATTAATAAAGAAAATGAAATATTCATTTATTAAATATGATGAATAATAAATGATTATAACAAATAATTAGAAGCTAAACATATATCTAATCATCAATCTTTCCAACTGGCTACACTGTGTGATTCCATTTATATTTAAAAATTCTGTAAAATGGTAGCTCATTTACAGTGACTAAAAGCAAATTAGTGGATTTCAAGGAAATATAAAGAAACCTTTAGAATGATAATTAAAAAATACATTACTATTTTATTATATATGTTTGTGTGTGTGTGTGTGTGTGTTTGCCTGAACATATGTCCATGTACCATATGCATGCCTGATGCTCACAGAGGCCATAAGAGGGCATTGTATCTCCCAAGACTAGAAATGGTTGTGAGCTGCCAGGTAGGTGCTGGTAATCCAGGTTTTGTGCAAGCGTAGCAAGTTTTGTAAGCAGTGAGCAATTACTCCAGTCTATAAATATAATTCTTCTATGCTAATGCATTTATTAGTAGAGTGTATGCACATGTTAAATTTATCTAATTTTGCTGAGGTTATTAGATATGAACTATACCTTAACATTTTTTATTGAAATAGTTTTCTTCACACGTTATATTGTTATCATGTTTTTTCCTGCCCCAAATTCCTCTCAGATCTTTCATAACTCCCTACTTACCCAACAACATGTTCTTTACTTCATTTTCTCTTTAGAAAGCTGACAAACAGGAAAACAAATGAAACAACCAAGCAAACCAAAAGAAAAAAGAAAATACAAAGGCAAACATATGAAACACATGCTTGTGCGTGCAAATACAACCCATAAGAACATAAAACCAGATGAAAAGAGACAATTCTTGCCTAGTGGCTGTCTCACTACAACTGGAGTAACTCCAAAGATGCTCGATTTCTTCTTAGAATCCAAGACAGGAAGCTGTCAGGAGCAGACAGGTCTCTAATCAAAATGAACCTTAATACAGAAATGTTTGTAACGTCAGTTCTGTGGACTTCTGATGTTTTGAAAACCAACTATCCATGTAAGGCAATCTGGACTGTTGTCTGTTAACTCCTCTCAGCTATTTCTAAATAAAATATAGAAAACACCCTAACAATAAACTCAGAGCCATGAATTTGCTATAGGCCCTTAACTCACAGGCTAACCATCTCAAATCAGTTAAAAAAGTTAAAGAAGGACTGGGTCTAAGCCTTGTATTCCTAAATGTGTTATATAGGCATAATGCCTATGAGAGTAACAATATTAATCTCACTGAAAAGGACACACTTGTGGAATAGTCGACTGATTATATCTGCCAATATATAGTAATCAGCCCTTAATAATTCTGCATCACTAAGTCTATCAGATGATCCTGGGTCAGAAGGCTGAAGATTGGATGCTCCAACGTTTTGTAGTATAGGGACTGTCCAGATGTTCATCGGTCTCTATAAATTGGCTAAGTTTTAGAAGCTATGCTTTGTGCTTCCCATAATTTCAGTTAATACAGTCATTCTGGATTTCTGAAGGGGTTGAAGACTTATAGTCTCATAGCCAATCCCGGCTATTTACTTTGAGAGAAAAGACTTGAGAAGATGGTTTTCAGCTGACATTCATTCTAAAGCCAAGACAAAATCCAGGTTCAGAACTAAGTCTTTTAGTTAGGAGAGATGACAGAGGTTCTGGTTAGTCAACAAAATGATGGACTGGGTATTAGGTCTATCTTGTACCTTACTGATAAAAATTGGTATAGTTATGCTCTAATTGTACTTTGAGAGAAAAGTTTATCTTAACAGGAAGGGTGATATGTAGGAGGAGCTAAGCTGGGAAGAGTAAGGAGAGGAAGAGGAGGAGCTAGGAGATGAGAGAGAGAGAGAAAGAGAGAGAGAAAGAGGGGGGGGAGGGACAGAGGGGGGAGGGGAACATGGAGGCAGATGTTCCTGTGTCTCTGCCAGTCAAAGATAGTTGGTATATCTAGGTTGGGCATTGGGTTACACTTCTGATTGTATGAGCATCTTGTTATTGAGCATTACCAAACTTATAAAGCCTTTGATTAACATTTTTAAAAAAGTTACTAAAAAAAAAAAAAAAGAAGTAGGAGGAGGAGGGTAGGTTAAGGGGGTTCCTGGGTGGGGGGATGGGGAAAGAGGATCACATCTGAAATGTAAATAAAATATCCAATAAAAAAAAAGAAAAAAGAAAAAAAACAGAACATAAAACCAGAAAAAAACATTTAGAAGGAAAATTTCACAAACACAAAAAATGAGATAAAAATCTTCAAAAGTAACAGTTTATTTTTTGTTGTCATGGGACCTACCCTTAAATGTGGTTAATGTACCCAATTAGACTCCATTAGAGAAAACTAATTTTCCCTATACTTACCTGGCAGGAGAGACAACAAACTCATTTTAAAGAATAGCCTCCAGTTTCATGAACAGAAAAGGAAAAGATGCATCACTTAGGGCTTTGTTTGAAGAAATAGTAGCTGACTTGCTATCTGATGACTTCTTTCACATTGTGAGCTTTTTACTTTGTATTTGAAATTAAATTTAAAATTTTTCAGAGCTGAAAGATTAGCTTATATGAACAAAGATATCAGAAGCATATGATTCCCATAAAAGGGCTTGCAGTGATTTGTATCTGCTGTGAACTAGCAAAATCTGAGTTCTTTGTCTCCTAATGTATAATTTAGATCACTGCCAGAGAAACTATGCTCAGGAGAGAAGGAGACAGAGAATAAGAGATAGAAAGACATGAATAGAGATAATAAAGAGGGAAGGAGAAGAGAATCACATTAGTTGTATGGAACATCCAGAGCAGATAGGAAGTCTACACTTGGGTTTTGAATGGCAGAAAGATGCAGATATCTCAAAAAGAGAAAAGAGAGAGGGAAGATAGAAATGATAATGACAATAGCTCATCAAAATGATTTTTTGTGACTTGTTTTGCATATTCTAGGTACCAACTAAATAATGTTAGAAGACAGAACACGTGGGTCATCCTAGCACTGACCTAAAGCAAAAGAAACAATCACAAAAAACCCCATGAGTTTCTTTTTTATTTTTAACATTTCTAGAAAATTATATGTTTTGGATTTTACAAAATATATTTTTAACATTCAGAAACTGACTAACAAGATTTTACTTGAATAGTAACCTATTTGTAAAGTAGACACTCTTTTGTTTCGAATAATGTTTCTCAACCTATGGGGCATGACATTTTTGGCAGTTGCATATCAGACACACTTAATATCAAATATGAGTTTATCAGATATTAAAATTTATAACAATAGTAAAATTAGAGATATGAATTATTGACAACATAATTTTATGATTGGGGGTCACCTCAACATGAGGAACTTTAGAGTAATCAATAGAAAATCATGCTAAGACCTTTACTACACAATCACAACATTAAAAATGATCACCATTTGGCCAGAAGTGGTAGCACATGCCTGTAATGTTAGCAGCTTAGGATGATGAGACAGAATGATGCTTGTGAACTTGAAGCAAGCTTCTTTAGTTTCAGATTAGACTGTGATATTATAATCCTGTATGTTTGTGGTCCTGCCTTTTTAGAAAGTAAGAATAGTGAACACTTATTTTTTGAAATATAAGAAGCAGAATATTTTCAAGGTAATTATGAGAATACCAAAGTAGTTTTATGATAGATCATGACTGACAATTTCCCATTCTGTGGATGGAATTGATTTTTCCAGCTCTTCGTTCCTTTCTTGTAGTAAATTTATACATGTTGTACTTGCTATGTTGTATGTGTCACTAGAAAAGACACATTTTATATAAAAGAGTTTATTTTTTCACTCCATTGATGTAATGCTACACAATTTGCTTTGGACTGTGGGATATTAGGTTACAGGTGAGCAGAAAGTAGAAATGTATTCTTGTGATTTAGCTTGATGTCTTTCAATTCTGCCTTACCATTAGAAGAACATTTTCAAAGTAGTGTTTGTGTTCAGAATATAGAAAACATTTGTTAAAACCTACAGTCTGTAATCCATTGGTTCAGCTGGGTCAAGATCATCTGACACATGAGCAAGAAGAATCAAGTCAAATTTTGCATATTAGGAAAGGAGGGGTTCATAATAGTTATACACAGCTTTCTTAAACTGTGTTATGTCCCCATATGGGGTCATGTAATTCAATGTGAAGGCTGTAAAAACTTGGCAATAGTAAAAGGTTTCTTTTCTGAATACTCCATTCTATAAACTTAATTCAAAGTTAAAGGCATAATGAATCCTAAGTATTTATAGCAGTGCTTGATGGTGTACTATGTGACTTCACTGAAGCTTTGGTTTGGAGCATACAATATGCACTCTGGAATGTGAATGCCATCAGCTCATACAATCCTTATAAATGACAGAAACCTCTCTATTATATGCATAGAATAAAATATAGAAAAATCTAATACCAAACCGTGTAGAAACAAAATAATGAATTTTTGAGGAAAATATAAAATGTATTCTGAAATACAATGAAATATCTTTTCTCAATTGATCATCAACCCCTAGATACTCCATTTATAAGTGGGGTTTTATAACATATTTTAACAGAATATTTATCTTCTAGAAATCAATGTGAATACTAATTTAATACTAGAAACTATGGGGCATAGGCTGATCTTCACTTATAGGTAATGTTTCTTACTAAGTGCATCATTTCCATTTTCTTCATTGTTGATGCCTCTGAATTTACAATTTCTTCATTATAGTCTTATGTTACTGCATTTACAACTATATATTTCTATTTCTTTCAGTGCACACTTAATTTAAGAAAATTAAATTATTGTAGAAAATAATTTAGGAGTTTAAAAATATGGCTCTTTAAATACTAGCTTGGGTTTTGCCATATTGAAATCATTGTATCAAAAAATTTCTTTACAAAAATAAAATTTTCATAAGCAAAAAAAATTTTATCACTTAAGCATGGAGGCATTCCCATACATGTAGCAGAACATGCATGTAGAGGTCAAAGGTCAACTTGTAGGAAACAGTTCTCGCTTTCTACTAATTGCTTCACAGGAATCAAAGTCTAGTTGTTAGGCTATGCTCCAAGTGCCTTCACCTGCTTACATATCCCACCAGGCTTCTTTTTTCCATTTAGTTCTGAAGTCGTTTCCCTTTGGATTAAAGCATGAAAGGAGAAATGGTATGTTGTTGTAAGGAGTTATTTAGGATCAGAGAGCTTGGCATGGAATGCTGTATCAATTACACACAGCTTATGTGCTTCAGGAAATTCATTTTCTGCCTTAAACTCAATGTCATAATTGACCAAATGAGAATTCTAATTTTAATGTATAGAGTAGCTATGAAGGTCATATGCAGTAACATATATGTAAGTACATTGTAAAGTGCTTCCAAATGAATAAATATATTTCTGGTCTAAATTACTTTCCAGGGGAAAAAGGAATATGACAAGAGAATACCATCCTTTCCAATTTTGACTGATGCCTTGCCTTAAGAGCATATGTATCCTATTCATATTTTTTTTTCAATTGTGCTCAGGTTAGTTTTGTTCTGTTTTATGTTCTCAGTGGTTTTACAAATTCATTTTTCTTGGCTTGATAGTTGAAAGGAGAGGATAAGTTTGTTCTATGCATTTCTCTTTTCATTTGTTTTGTTTAAAAAATTACAAAAGAAAGCAAAGATTTTGTTTTTGTTTCCTTGAGCCAGTTTTATACTATAGCCTAGACTATCCTTGGCCTCATGGTAATTATCCTACCTCAGCCTGATAAGTGATAGTTTTACAGACATATATCACCATGAGAACTAAGAAAATAATGTTTTAATAGCCAAATCAAGCAAAAATAGATTAGTTATAGGTAGCAGAAAAATAATATTTTGAAGTCTATTAATTTTAGCTACTTCAATTACAGCTTTTGCTTGAACTTCTCTGAACCTCACTTTCCTAACTTATCTCACAGTGATAATTCCATGAAGGGGTGTTTGAAGGATTGAGATCCAGAAAAATGACTACTCTTAGTTTTAAACTTCAAAACAGAGAAGTACCATTGGCACTACAAATAACCAACTCTAGTTTGCAAAACATGGCCCCTTAAATTTCTCTGGCCTAAGTTTGTTTATACACCAAAGTAATTTTAGGAAATATTTGAAAATGTTGCATTGGCTTCTTTTCACTTGTCAGACTTGTATTCATTATCTAGAAAGCAAAGGGTAGAAGTTAGGTGCTAATAAGAAGAATCTACTTCCTTGCAATTATATCAACCAGAATGTCAAGGAACTCACTTGAGAAAATGCAAGGCATGTATGTTCCTTAACCTTAGCCAGTGGCAACTATCCTTGGTCTTTTCTCTATAAGGTAAAAAAGAGAGAGATGGAGAGAGGGAGGGATGGAGGGAGGGAGACAGAGAGACAGAGAGAGACAGACAGAGAGAAAGAGATAGAGAGACAGACAGAGAATCAGAGAGACACAGAGAGAGAATAAAATGAAATGTATTCATATGTGGAAAACAAACTATTTTGTTTAAAATTCTGACTGCTTAGATCTCTCAGTATAATAGCATTAACATA
Organism: Mastomys natalensis; assembly: GCA_021653895.1. Taxonomy (NCBI): domain Eukaryota; kingdom Metazoa; phylum Chordata; class Mammalia; order Rodentia; family Muridae; genus Mastomys; species Mastomys natalensis. The sequence continues at coordinate 80,557 of JAJTUV010002990.1, forward strand.
CATGAAGTAACAATCCCAGTGGGTCGAAGGCATCTCATTTTGTCTTCTTTGCTAGCATATAATTTTGTTTTTTTCTAATTAAAACTTTATCTTACGTTTAGAGAGCAAAACTGAAATCCAAAAGAAATTCTATAAGCCAAGTGTGGTGCCACATACCTTTAATCCCAGAGGCAGGCTGACTCTGTGAGTTCGAGGCTAGCCTAAATCTATTGTGTTCCAGGACTCAGATGGTACACAGAGAGACCTTTTCTAGAATAAAAACACAATTTTAAAAGAATTTTATTGTAGACATGAAAATGCTGCCAGTTAGAAATCTTAGAGATTTCACATGAATTGAAGAAAATAGAACACCAAATACTATACCATGATGAACACAGTTTCTGGATTCTAAAAATGTCCTACAAATATTGTCGCCATGTGATAACAGTTACTGTTGTTAAGTCCTTTTGTAGTAAACTACATATAGTTAAAGTTCTAAATTTTAGCATTGAGATTTTAGGGTCTCTTAATGGAGGTCTAAGGACAGCATGAGCTTATTGATTCGACTTCTGAGGCAAGATCAACTTACTGTACCATCTTCATGTGAACTTTCCGTTGTGTTTTACAGCAAGGGTGTATGAATGTGTGTGTGTGTGTGTGTCTGCATTCTTTAATAATGGCACCAACTTTTCTACCATGAAGCCTCCCTGTCCTGATTCCTCAAGTAGATTTGGTTGCTCTTTTCTGAACATATCCTACTAAATGCTCTGTAGTACCTACTGTTAGATTGTAATGACTGTTAAATGTTTTGTTTTTTATTAGGTGAGCATTTCCTCCAGGTAATGTCATGAAACATCTTCCTTCACCTGAGCATCCAGAGCACTTAAAAAAAGGCAGATGCCTTGTAAGCATTGATGTATGAGCTTTCTAACGACATTTTGAATGGATAGATAAATGAATGTATGAACAAACCTTCAAGTATTCAAAGCTCTATTGCTTTTCCTTGGAAATCTATGAGTCACCTTCCAGTCATGTAGAAACCATTAAAAACCATCACATAGAGACTGGGTATGTTGTATTTATGTATTTAGGAAATATATGTATATGCAACAATTATTGAAAAAAAGTCATGAAAGATGTGCTATAAAAGTGGGTTTGGAGAAAGGAAGGGTGAAATGGTATAATTATAAAACCTCAAAAAATAAAAAAAATAATGAAAATACAGAAAAGAAAGGAAAGGTTAATGGAATCAATCAGATGCCTTGACATTCTCTATGTACTTAAGAATATCCTTGTAAATACAACCATTGTCTTTTCCTTACCCTGCTGTCCACCCAGGTAATCTGTGAAAAAGAATGCAGTCCTGTTGCAACAGAGTAACACTGGTGAGGTTTCTCACACCATGTGAACCATGTTTAAATTAGTCAAAAATTGAAATACAAAGCCAAAAGTCCTTCATGTTCTCTAGTTTTTAAAATTACCTTTCAAGTTATGTCAATCAAAAGTGCTTTCCAAGGTCATAATAAAATGACTCAAAAACTCTTCATTGTACTGTTCCCTGATTAGTGGTGCAGTTAGTCAAGAGTCCATTTGATGTTATTTCAATATGATCTTGTTCAGTTGACTCAGCTACATACATAAAAGGGTCTTTGATTAAACATGTTATTTGGGATTCAGAGAGGATTTCCTCATTCACGTAGTATACAGATACCTCTTGGCAAATGATCCTCTAAGGCAGGTCTTCCTGCCAACCACTTCTCCACTTCTCATTGGAATATATATATATATGTATATATATATGTGTGTGTGTGTTGTGTGTGTGTGTGTGTGTGTGAGAGAGAGAGAGAGAGAGAGAGAGAGAGAGAGAGAGAGAGAGAGAGAGAGAGATTTATAGAAGGAAACCAATTGCTTTTGTTGTGGGGTTTCAGGAGTGTTTACAGAAGGTGAATGCAGTGTTTCTCCACATGTGTTTTCAAGGTATGAGTTTTTTCTTCAAATGACAATCCATTTGTTATTTTCATGGTGAACTGAGGATTGTGGTGTTGATAGCAGCTGTTGCCCTCCATTCTTGCACTTGGCAGCACAGATTCATCAGGGATCACCTATTCCATTTACCCGCAAGCCCACAGTTGGAGAAAATGGGTTTTATGGTTATAGCAATTCAGCTTCAATTAAAAGGGCACCTGAGAATTTGCAAACTCTTTTAGTCTATTAGTTGGTGCAACATTAGCGAATATAGATAAAGGTTTCGTGTGTCCTCTTAATTACTTAAATTCAATTTATCCTAAAACAAGATCAGGTGGCTCTTTTCCAAGTTTTCTCTAGTTGGAGAATTCCATTGACCTTATATTGGAGAATGTCCCAGGTTTTATTTAGTAGTTAACAACTCCTATTATGTTGAAATAAAAAAAAATCCGTATTTTACTGATTACATTTTAGAATTATGCTGTATTTTTCCATGAATTTTTATATCTATAAAACATTATATGATAGAAATCAGTTATACAGTGGAGTAGAAGGCATCATTTTCATTTTCTATGCTACAGTGATGCTACATAAGAAACCTCCACAATAGATCTCTTACTATAGTGGATTCAGAGAGAGCCCCTTCTCAGGTATGTAGTCAGCCACAGGTATTTGGATATTGACTGACAAAGCTCTGTGTATCAGGTGTTTTGAGATGGCTTTGACTATGAAGAGAGGAGCACCTAACTTCTAAATGTATTTTGTCTTTAACAGGCTAGTGCAGGAATGTTTTCTCAGCAGTGATATGGGAACAAGCAAGTATAGCTGTACAAACACCTATCAAGTCTCTGCTCTCATCATGCTTGCTAATAAGCTATTGGTCTGAGGAACGCATATGGCTAGGTCAGCAGTCTGAGGGGTGGTTAGGCACTGCAGTTACAGAGCAAAAGACATGGAAATAATGAGGACTAAAACACTGGACCCTGTCCTGGTAAATAGATTACAAAAGCTTCAGTTCTAGTCTGTAAGGAAATATATTTCTACTTTCCATGAATTTTGCACATTCCACCCTCCCCCAGCCCCTGCTTTTCTTCTTTCACTTTAAATAGCTTGCTCTTATTTTGATTCTGGGCTCCTTTTCCTTATTTTATTCACCCATTTTCCCTTTGTAGCTTCTTTTTTCTTTTGTCTTTCTACTATTTTTTTCTTTTCTCCAAAACACCTCCTTCCTTACTGCAGAGAAACTAAAAACAAACCTAAAATTCTCTTGTACATGGATAACTGTTTGAAAGGAATAGTTTTGTGGGGGAGGGTTGTTTTGGGGGCTCTCATTACTGATGAAATCTTTAGAAAAGGAAACGTTAAAACCTCTGTTTCTCCAGAAACTTAACTGTGTGGGTGGTTCTGATGTGGGCAGGAAGAAAGTCAAACTGAAGTTATCTTGAAAGAAAGAAAAAAATAAAAGCTCCCTACAAACCAAATACAGAAGCAATGTCTAAAAAGATTTCCCTCCCATTTTTTTAAAAATTATCTTCCAAACTTACCAACTGGAAATTTGAACTTGGCTTTTCTTTTTAATTAAAGGATTGGATTAGATTTAGATGCAGGTGGTATTTTCGTTGGTAGTATGTAGTGATAATCATTGTTGCCATGGCTACCTGAAACATATTCAACAGAATATCACTTCATGTTGAAACTTCAAATAAAGACTGTAAAAGTTCTGTGCTACTTATATGGATTTAATTTAGAGGGAAAGGGACTTTTACATTTAGGCTGTAAACTGTTTCTTAATTTGTCACTGAAAATACAGCTCAGTGTTCTAAACAGGTCAATTTCAGTGGTAAGTAAATTTCATCTGTAAGTTTAGACTGTTTCAAACTTAGCATACATTATACTAATTGGATAGAAACTTAGCAAAACTAAAAAAATGTTATTATGTCAAATTCTTAATGAGGGTTTGAGGATTTGAGCAGTTTCAGAGAGGAATCTTGCTGTTATGTAACCCTCAAATTTTGGGCCAACCCTTGATTCAGAAAGATAAAAACAAACAACAAACAATAACAACAGAAAACTTTATTTTTTTTTTTTTGGTTTTTTCGAGACAGGGTTTCTCTGTGTAGTCCGGGCTGTCCTGGAACTCGCTCGGTAGACCAGGCTGGCCTCGAACTCAGAAATCCGCCTGCCTCTGCCTCCCAAGTGCTGGGATTAAAGGCGTGCGCCACCACCGCCCGGCCCAGAAAACTTTAAAAACCTTAATACCATGTGTTTTACAAAGATTCAAAAAGTATTTTCTCAAATTCTACTTCTATTAATCTGCCTTGGGGAAGCCTGGGCTGTGTTCCATGTGGTTAATTCAATACGAAATGGCAATCCTGCTTTTCAAAGTGTACTGAATTTTATGTTTAAGACAGCGGAGAATTTGATATGATTCTTCAGCCAACTGACCCAAACTTTCTTCTATACACATTAAATTTAAGATTTCTACCTGATCATGTTAATGGATATTTTTGCTATAAATTAGCTAATCTGAGTCTATTTTTCCTCATCTGTAAAAATGAACCTGTATTACTCATTTGCCAGTAATATAAGTACTAAAGGTCACCTTTAATGAAAGTGATTGACAAGCGATAAGTTAGCAAACACCATATACATGTGAGGTCTAATCATTAACATAGATGGCATGCTAAACATTGAGGAAACTCAGATTCCTTCCAGGGAACTTTGGTCAGTTATATTAATCTTGCATGAGGGAAGAATTATTGAGCAGCAGGTGAAAATGGACTAAAATGTCATAACACTTTCAATTTGTGTAGCACTAGGTAAATGAAGTTCACACAAAAACTCAATTCTCACATTTTCTTAGCCAACTAAAACCAAAGAATTTGAGACTGCACTGTCATAGTGGTTTTTAAATGAGGAGCAGGCCAGTTATTCTACAGATCTGTCGAAAGTTTGACCTCTCTTAGTTCACTTTATTTCGGATATTAGCTTTGAAAGAATGTGTGTTTCATGTATTTATTTGCTTTGAAATTAGAGTAAGTTTAAAGCAATCATGATTTAAGACGTTCATAGAATACCTGAGATTACACGAGAGCTCAAATCATCCAAACAGAAATTGAGATAATTTCTGTAAGATAGTAGTAAGATTGGTTTCTGGCTTAGTGACCAATGGGGTATGGGAAAATTGATTGTATCTGCTAAAATGTAACTGGACCATTCATGCTGTGACTTCGTGGTCTCTGTTCAAGTGGAGCAAATAGAGGTGGTCCAAAGGGTGAACACAAATAATTAAGCTCTTCCCTGGAGAGGAAGTTTTCAGCTCTTGTGGCATTAGATACATGAGAGGTCAGGGAGAGAGCTGTGTTTCTGGTTTGATACTGAGGAATTGCTGCTGCACCTTGTAGATATACTTTATAAGGGAGGTAACATGGAGTTGATTGTTTACTAGGTAAACAAATCACTAGGTCACTAGGTATATGTGGTTACCTAAAATTAATTTCTTCTGTCATACTAGCTGTGTTTTAAGTGGCCAGAATGCATTGGCATTAAAGTAGTTAATGCACTGAAAAGAATCAAGATACTCACTCCACCACAACTAGTTTTGTTAGACAGGAAAATATCAAAATATTTCCACATTTTTCACATTAACCATGATAAGAGTTGTCCTAAGATAAATATCAAGAGGCTTTAGTACTTTAGGTCTTCACAGAAAAATACAAAATATCTCTTTTACATGTTTCAATGTTAAAAATATAAGTCATAAAAGTCAGTGGAATAAATTCTTCATATTTCAAATGTGAATACAGTTTCCTATTATAATAACATGTTCAGGGAAAGAGTATGGGAACAGTAAGAAAGGCAGAATAAGACATGTAGATGTCTATTCAACATAATCACAGAGACAGATGGGCAAGTGAAAAGATATGTAAATATGGAGAGCCCGCCTTAGGAAGAAATAAGGAAGTTGCAAGACAGAAGGACAGAAAGAGAAATAGGAACTGGAGAAATATACAAGGGGAATTTTACCATCTTCAAGTTCATTGTTTATCAAGTCATAAATAAGAGCTCAGCGTTATTGAAAGGAGCATCTTCTATTTTCTAGCTTATGATATGTTAGTCCTCTGCTCCTTGCAATGGAAATGCATGGATGCTAGTTCCTTGGAACAAGTCTTTTCAACCTGGCCCCTACGTGGGGAATGATTATGGGGTAGTGTAGTATCAGCATCCTTGGAAACCTGTTAGAGATACACATCTTCAGGTCTTCTTCACTCAGACTGAGCGAATCAGAAACTCTGGGGGCACTTGCTTCAAGATCATTTTGGACTCCTGACTAAGAATGCCTTATGTGCCCAGATGAAAATAGGAGTTTTTGTAATATTGAAACACTGCATTGTGTGTGTGTGTGTGTGTGTGAGTCTAAGTTCTCACAAAATGAGTCCCATTTACCTTTCCCCAATTAACAAATCCACTTCAATCAATTACTTAACTAGTAATTAGTATATGCATGGGCTCAAATATGCCACACCATGTATATGAAATCAGAGAACACTTATGAGAGTCAGTTTTTCTCCTTTCACTATGCAAGTCCCAGAGATCAAATGTAAGCTGTCAGGCTTGGAAGAAGATTCCTTTATTGCCTGAGTCATGACACTGACTCTTTAACAGTGTCTTCTGACCTGTCTCAATCTTGTTTGATTGGTTCTAATTTGCTAATTTTTTTTCAAGATGATCTCACTGTGTAATTCTGGGTGACCTAGAACTTTCTATCTACTCCAGGCTGGCCTTAAACTCAGAGAGATCCATCTGCCTCTTCCTCCTGAATGCTGGAATTAAAATATGTGCCACCATTTGCCACCACTTTATTTTATATACTATGATGAGGGAAGCCCCAAGCCCATGTACAATGAATTTTTTTTCGTATACTCTTTACTCAAAGTTACCTTAAAGGAAAATTAACATGAAACTGAGATCCAGCCTAAGGTTGGGATCTGATCTTCTATTCTTGTTTTAAGACTTTGATCTATTTTTGTCTTCTGAAAATCAAGTTGAACGGTGTCCATCTTAGGAATTTAAACAGGGCAGCCTTCAAGGAAACAAAAACTTTATATTGTCTCCATATCATATCTCACAGAGATAAAGACATTTGAAAGATCAAATTAGAAATTTGTTCTTCCTTTCCTGGCATAGTGCCTTACTTGCTTTAGATGGATGGTCAATTTGTATGTATAATTAATTAGTATAACTAATTAGTGGATATTAAGGAAGGCCATTTATTATGTAACCACCCCACCAGACATTAATACACAGTAATTGATGACAAAGGCAGAAGCAATGCCTTCTCTGTTGGTGCAGTGTCTCCAGTTAGTCTGCTGATCTATTGACTCTATGGTGCTTTTTTGGAAGATATAATACCAGATAATGATTCTGCAGAGTTCACAATTTGTAGAGTAGGTACAGTTGTGTGATTAAAGCAGCTGTTGAAATGGTGACATATCCAGTTAAACATTCATTCTATCTCTGGAGGACTCCAGATCTCCAAGAGAGACCTTAATGAGCATATAAGGTATAAAAAGAGCTTACATGGGAGGAATAGTTTCTGTATGTTCTCAAGTATGGTGAGATGTTACTAAGCAGAAAAAAAATGACATCATTATTCTTTCTGTCTTTTAAAAATATTTGTATTATTTAAAACAAGTTTTAAATGTAAATATATTTTGATCATATTCTTACCCTCCACAAAGTCATCCCAGACCCTCCCCCCACCCAACTTTAAGGTTTTTTTCTTAAAAAAAAAAAAAAGAAACTCAATGCAATAATAAATCCCCTAAAACTAAGAAAACAAAATACTCTTACCCCAACAACTTGTAACTAAATAAAAGCACACACACACACAAAAACTGGAGCTCATTATATTTTTGTCCATTACTCCTGATCATGAGTCCTGTCCTGAAGTGGTTGATATACCCAGGGTCACTCAATTGGAGAGAACTGATTTTCCCTCTCCCAGAGGGTATAAGTGACAGTTCAGTTGTTAAGCTTTACGCCACTGACTAGGTTTTCATCCATTCATTCTTTTTTCAAACTACAATACAGGAAAGTATAATAACATAAAACAAAAGTATCACATCTAAGTTGGAAAAGAGAAACCAACAGAAGAAAATGAACCCAAGAGAAGTCACAGGAATCAGAGACTCACTTGTTCTTAAACTTATAAAAACAGTAAACTAGAAGTCATATATAAGCAGAGGACCTGGTGCAGACCTCTGCTGGCCCTGTGCATGCTGCCACTGTCTCTGTGGGTTCATATGAGTTTTACTCTGTTGATTTAAAGGGCTTTGTTTTCTTGGTGTCTCCCATTCCCTATGGCTCTTACACTATTTCTACCTCATTTTTCACCAAGTACCCTGAACTTGGAGAGGAAGAATTTGATGAAGACATCCCATTTAGGGCTTAGTGTTCCAAGGTCTCTTACTGTCTGCATTCTGGCTGTGAGTCTCTGTATTTGTTCACATCTGTGGCATGAGGAAGCTTCTCTGATGATGGCTGAGCAAAAAACTGATCTATGAATATAGCAGAATGTCATTAGGAGTTATTTTATCTCTATATTTTTCTCTTTTTTAGACAAATATTATTTGGATTTACCTTAGGTCCCTGGGCTATCTAGTCTCAGGTTCTTGGTCACCCAAGCAGTGTTTGATTCTTTATTCTCATTAATCACACATATAAATTTATACATACAGGCATTGCACATGCATACACATTTATTTGTAAGCCTTCATTTCTTTGCATTTTACTGTAAGACTCCGCCCACAAATGCTTTTCTTTGGAATTTTGATATCGTATTATTACTTTTATTTCTCATTTCCCTAAGTACTTAATTTCATATATTATATTTCTAAAACATTTGGCACAAAACAAGTAGTTCACAAGTGGAATCAAGTCTTTAATGCAGCAGAAAGTTTAATGTTTAAAGAAAAGCTCATCATATTTTCCTCAGATGAGCAAGTTGCAGGAACACTTTAGTTGACACATCATTATGAAGAACACACATCAAGTGCTTACACAGGTCAAGTAGGTACTAAATATGTGATGTGGCTCTGTATAAAGCAATGGAGAATATTTAAAACTATGGGTAACTAGAAGGTACATGCTTCATCTAAAAGCACACAAGATCAAAGTTATTAAAATTACTATTGCAACATAAAATAGGCACATGAACCAATTTGTTACATATAATATTACATGATATAATTTTCACCATTTCAGTATGAGATACTTATTTGATAAGAATAACCTCATGCATGTATAGATTAACAAAATTACATTAATGAATATTTATATATGATTGAGTCACAGTGAGTTTCATTCATAGAATGCATAAAGCCTATTAAATCAAATCCAGAGATGAGTTATTAGGAGAAAATTCTATTAGAGGACAGGATTTGGGTGAAAACATTGACAGCTAACTAGCACACTGAACTTTGAAGATAGCAAGTCACTGCATTCCATATGAAGTCCATTTCTTTACCTGACAAGTATTGAACAAAGATTGTGTTATGATGTTCTGGAATCTGAAGCATTTAGTTATAATCTTGACAAATTAATAAGTGCATGATTGGAATGTTTCCTCCAGTCATAACAATAAGGACTCAATATTATTGACTTGAGAGGAACAGAATTGTTGGGAAAAAGTCACATAAGACATGCGTGGTTATCAGTAGGATACAAGCACAGTAGAAATGATGTTGAGATAAAAACTACAGTTCATATGTAACTATAGAAGCTATGAAGTCTTTCATTACTTATATTCCTGTTAACTTTGCATTCCATTTATATTATGGCAACATTAGTGCTTCTCTTGGCTACATAAAGGCCAACCACTTTGAATTGTATCACATAACCTTTCTTGCTAGCTGGTTTCTATCAAAGAGGACCCTCAGCGTACGGGAAGAGTGTAATCTAGCCTACCTAGCTCATTTGCTTCTTTGAAATATGTCTTGAGGACATTTGCACGTCTAGAACATTTGCTTAGTGAAATAGTTCATTTGTCTACAGAGATGCAACAGTATTGTTATGAATACTTACACCTAATGGCATCAATTGCATACTGTGATATTAACATAGTCACACTTTTCAGTAAAATGCATCCAGAAACCCCATGGTTTTTCATAAATGCAATGATACACATATAGTATCTTGTCATGTTTTAATATTTGCTGGAGTATAGTTAGCAAGTATAAAAAGCAGTGACATATGCATGACTTATAGTTGAAATACTTTGACAATCATTCATTAATTCAATAGGAATTTATGGAGGCCTCCTATGGGTAAGATACTACACTGATCACAGTGGGAGAAACAGATATAGATAATACAAGTCTTTCCATAAAGAAATTATACACTTAGGTAGAGACAGGGAATTGAAAACAGGAAGAGAGCACATTACAGACATAACTCATATAGTGTTCTTATACATCCACTCATTAGAGTACAATAGTAAAGTTCATGAAAAATTCTAAAGGACTAAAGAAGAGAAAAAATAACTAAGTTGAATGCAGTAGAGAAAAAAGATAATTAGGAAGTTGAAATCTTTAGCATTTTGGAATGTAGATAGGAATCTAAAAATGTATAGATTATTATGAAGTAGAGAATTGTCAAGACCTTTGAGGAAATGTGAAGACTACTTAGGAAAACACAGAACACATGTAGAAAGGTCAAAGGGAGGCAAGATGTCTAATAAGACCAAAAATTAAGAACTTTATTCTGAAATTAAAATTTGAATAAAATATGCACTGTGTGTTGACACATCTCAACCATATAAAACTGCCCGGGAAATGAGCTAAAATGTTAAACTATCCACATTATTTTTATGTGAATGAATTTACTCTCTCTGTCTCTCTGTCTTTCTTCTCTCTTTCTCTCTATCTCTCTGTCTCTCTCCCTCCCTACCCCTCTCTCTGTGTTTTTAAATCTAATTTGAGCTGCAACTTGAGGGAATTATTAAGTAGAACAATGAAAACAAACAGGGAGCATTAGGAAAGAGTTTAAATTCAACTCATAAATCTTATGAATTTTCACTTTTATTGCAAATATTAAAAAGATGAGATTCTTGACTTTGCATTTTAAAGAGAGAATTTTATGAATCTGTTTGAGACACCATAACAAAATTGCAGGTACTTTGAACTAGGTAGATTAAATTAGAATAACTTATTAGGACTTTTATTTTTACAGCATTCAAGGCTATAAGTTAGGTATCAGGATGCTGGTCGGGTTGGGTTTTGGGAAGGGCTATTTTCTTGGTTTTCAGGTAGAAGTGTCCTTTTGCTGTATTCTAAAATGAAACTTGAGATCATGATATCGTGTTCCTTGGACATCATCTGGACATATCATCTCATATGGACACTAATTACACAATGAATGTCCTATCTCATGAACTCACATAAACCTGTACCATCATAACAGGGGTTAAGAATTAAATATATAACCTTGTTGGGGGAATACAGGGAGGATTTCATTTATATTATGTGTAAAGTGATAATTTTACTTAGGCTATAGTGACAGTTATATTGAAGTGTTCCCATGGGTTCCTAAAACATTGGCTTGCAATGATTTTTGAATGGTATTCTAGAACTCTCTTGAAAATATTCTTCCTGTCTTTACCATCTTTTCTCTCACTTTACTCTCCTTATTTTGCTCTTTGTCTTCCTATCAGCCTAGGAACATATCATCAAATAAAAGATGTAAGACTGCTCTCTGAGGGGAGAGTTTCTTCACAATACATAGGTTTAGAAAAGTAGTATATTACTCCTTTCATCTATATTTCAAACAATGATGATCTTATTTCATAATGGAGATTTGATTTTGAAATTTACATTATACTAAGTCAAGGACTTTTGCTAGGAAAATTACCAATGACAAAGAAAGTCAAAGTCAGATGATATGATTAATACCTGAAAGAATAGTCTTAAGTTTACAGATGGATAAGTCTTAAATTTATCTATGTCGAGGAATCATGTGAGGAGCTTACAAAATGACTGATGGCAGTGTCTTCTAGCAATTGTAATTTAATTGGTCTTGGTTAAAGCCTGAGCACTGAAAAAACTCTTTATGAGTGTCTATGTCCAGAGACATATCTGGGATCCACTGGTGTGCATCAAAGATGAGTAATCTCTGGCCTATCAGACAAGTCTGACTTATTTCCCATCTATGGTTCTATAGCCCACAAACAAACAAACAAAATAGTTGTTATACATCAAATCTTTGAAAAAGATGAAAAACAATGGCTGAAAAATACTTAAAGAAATGTTCAACAAATGCAAATCTAAACTATTATGAGATTTCCTCTTATACCAATTGTCAGTGAACAATGATAAAAATGAAAGCTCATGTTGGCAAAGACGTATGGTAAGGGGGACATTCATCTATTGCTAGTGGGAGTGCAAACGTATAAAGCCACTATAGACATTGGTGTGGTGGTTTATCAGGAAGCTGGAAATAGATCTACCTCAAGATCCAGATATACCACTTTTGGGTATATAACAAAAGGTCTCTACATCCTATTACATAGATACTCATACAAGTTCATTGCTGCTCTATTGATAATAACCAGAGACAGATAACAGCTTAGATGTTAATCAACTGATGAAGGGATAATGAAAATGTTTTTACTTACCTAATAAAATATCATTCAACTATTAAAAATGAAATTATTAAATTTTCAGGTAAATGGATGAAGCTAAAAATAATCATCCTGAGTAAGGTAACACAGATTTCCAAAAGACAATTGTCTTATATGTGGCTATAATTTTTTTTAAAACTTTAGTATGCATGCTACAGTCTGTACTACCACAGTGGTTAGGAATCAAGTAATGGAGGGAAAGAGAAAGAACCCCCCTTCCAAATATAAAACAGAATATCTACTTATGGAGAGATGGGATGGAAGGACTGGAGTTACAGGATTACATGGGTTGGAGGATGAAAGAGAGGAATAATGAAGAAAGTATGGGGAGGAACAACTAATACTAAGGGTAACCTGAAGGGTCATATGGAAACTTACTATTATATAAACTTCCAAAAATATGTATATGTATATATATGTAAGAAATATAAATGGAATCACTAAATTTTGGGAGAGACAGTATCAACTTGATATTGTTCATCACAAAGTGAAATCTCCAGTGTCAGGAATGAATGGATTGCATATAATTGAATCATTGGCCAACATGGGCCAATGAAAACCCCCAAACATCTCAAGCTACTGCCAAAGCTATTGGTTCCTCTTTGCAAACTGATGGTAAGGTCCTATTGCCAAAAACAACACTCACATATATTGTCAAACATGGCAAAATCTTGATGCTTTCTGGCATGAGTTGGAGGAGGGGAAAGATGGTCAAAATATATATGAAAAACATTTATACAAAATAAAAATAAATGAATTAATTTCTTTTAAAAAGAAAAAAAAGTATGTCAAAGTAGAATTTTATTACATGACAATTCTATATATACAGTGGCCCTAAAAGACTGTAAACTCTGGAGAAAGGGACAGTAATGATCCCTACACTTGACTGTAAAGTTAACCATTAGCTTATACATTTAGTCCTATTAAACTTACTATATATTCCCTATATATTCCTGGTCTACATTCATAGATTTTCTTCAAAAATTAAAACCTATAAACAAATATAAACAAACTCTGCAAAGGTGAAAAGGGGGAGCCTTTTCCTAGCATAAGTACCTATGCCTGTGCTCATATACTTTAACTTTTAGCAGTTCAAAGTAAAAGAAAGCTCTGTATGACACAATCTTTCACAGTGTTTTTTTGTTTTGTTTTGTTTTGTTTTGTAGCTTTTACCAGAGGTAGTAGAGGGAATGTGGAGAGTAGACAAGTAGTGTTTAGAAATCTCTTATTTATGGGGTTTATATTTATTGCTTTATCTCCTTTTTGTGAATAAATTGTAGAAACAGTCATACAATTTGTTTGACCTTTAGTTGTATAAGGAATGAAGTCATCCTAGGCAAACAACAGACGCTGTCAGTGTTACCAGTAATGAAATAAAGTCATGTCTGCTCAATCAGAAGTGTAGACTAAGTGGATTCCATTACATTTTAGAAGCCATTAGAAATCATTGCACACTGGTATGCTAGTGCAGAAACTTTTCTTTACTCTATAGCACCATCCTATTTATGTTACTGTTTATGACAAATCAGAAAATAAAGTTCTAGTCCTGCTTCCATCATGGGTAATCATCTAATTAGTTTTTAAACTGTACCGGTAGTGCTAATTGCATGTAATATGTGTTCTGCAGTTCAGTTGAAAACAGTAATGCAAAGAGGCTTTAAGGGTTGGCTGGCTGAAGAAGCAGTGTCAAAGGAAAGAGCTCCAAATACAAATATTTCCACTGGGCAAATAAGTACATAGCAAGGGATTTCAGTGTTACATTGTTTAGCTCTAAAGTTCTCAAAGTTCTTGTAAACAAATAAAACCTTCTGCATTCACACTAGGCAATTAGGGGCAGACAATAGGCCATTTGTTTGTAAATAAGTGATTGGCAGTGACTGATAGGATGATAAAACTGGGAGGTTTCTAACATGGTGTTTAAAACTTATTAAATGAGGTATGAGAATTTCATGTACAAGATAATCCCTTGGAAAAGCCACTCTTTCTCACTTGGATAGTCCAGCCTGCTTGGGAAAGCTGCCTTAACTTTAGAGACGAGTTTTTCGCTAAATATACTCAAGCTTTAAAATTTAAATTTCTTTCTTTTCTGAAAAGGGTGAATGTTACAAAGTGGTAAAAACTTAAAAATATCCCATTTCTCTTGAGTTATGAAATGGTTGCCCTACTTCACCTATAACATTTTGAAAGTGGGTCGAAGGGTGCCATAAGGAAATACTTCTCTCTTTGTTAAAACAGAATCCAGGACCAAGGTTTAGCCTGTAAAGTGAATCTCCCTGCTGTGGGTATGGTAGGAAAGAGGATGGCTCAGTAGCCTGATGTGTTTACTGAACATCATCTTCCCTTTGTGTCCTTTGGCATGGTCACACTGATGCTGGGCATGTGCTGCTTTCTTCTTATAACTCCTACCTAAGTAGTGGTTTATTTGCATTTATAGAGACATTTTCTACTATAGAACAGACTAAATATACTGCAAGGTATGAAGAATGTGAAGAGTTTGATTTTCAAAGCTCTTACACTGACAGAACAAATCTTCTCTCACATCTCTTAATCCCCTGACCTCTTGTTCTTTCAACTCTGCTCCATTTTTCTCTGCTTTCCTTCACCAAAGGGGTTCCAGAAACCCACTGTAGATGATAGTGAGTTCCTATTTCAGATTTTCCCTCCAGAACTGAAATGATCACCCTCTACCTGCTGTTGCTGGTCCTTGCTAGTAGTCTTCATTTTACTTCATGTCAAGACATTGCCTTTGGATAAAGGTCTTAACTAAATTTGCACACTTCTTTTATGGATAGCCTTTGTCTATTGGTATATAGGTAAAATGTACAGGTACAAAGTTTGTTCCCTTAGTTTGGATCTGGATAATTTTGGAGGGCCACCTTTAGTCTAATATGATCTTATAGGAAAGGCCAAGGACCTTCTTAAAACTAAACAATAGATCAGCTTCTCCCTCCACTTAGTCTGTTTTTTTTTTTCCTCTATGACTAATGGTGTTTTTGAGAATTCTCCAGTGGCAATCCAGCACAAATCTATGTGTCAGTCTTTTTTGAGGGGAAACTGACTTGGGCCGTATGTGTTTCTTTTCTGCAGGCACTTCATGGCACTAGTACTAGGCTTCATTTATCTAATAAAGTGAGGAAAGGAAGAGGAGTGGATGGGAGGGTGGAAGATGGGAGTTGACAGGGAGGGCCTGGGAGGAATGTAAAATAAATAAATAAATAAATAAATAAATAAATAAATAAATAAATAAATAAATAAAATTTTAAAACATGATATAGATTACCAAGGTAATGGTATTAAACAATTGCCTCAGGATCTTGAATGAATTTATTTGTTGTAATCTACTCTGACCTACTTTCTCTATACTTTCATTGAAAACTGAGGATTGCATCTCAAACATATAAAAACCATAAAACAGACACAAACTCAGTAAGAAAATTTGGTCGGTATTATATTATTTTACCATTCTACTCTTAATTTTTCTTTTTGTTTAAAGAAATGAAATGTTGAAAATACAGCTCATCTTTTCCAATGTAAACATTCCAACTCCATTCTTCCCTGCATTTTTGGAAGAGGAACTGAATCAAATAATAAACACATAAAATTTAACATAATAGTCTTATGATTTTGTTCCTATGTTGTCTCACTTGCTAGAAGCAAAAAAAAAGTATGGCTAGCTCTTAGACTTCAATAATTGAATCTCCAATAAATTTTGTAAGTTTAGCATGACTCAAGAATTTCAGGCTAAATTTTCTTTACTTTCAAGTTTTACAACTATGGCTAATTTGATGGAAATCAGTCCCCATATGTTTCTTATTAATACATACTATTCCTCAGAATGTGGTTTTGTATAGGCAATTAACATCTGAGAAAGCTTTTTTCAGCTCTTATCTTTAGGTTGAAGAGGGAGAATTTTTCAGCAAGAAATAGAATTTAGCTAAATAATTTATTTGAATCACCAACTTACATATTAGAGTTCTAGTTTATGCAGAGCTTGGAAAAAACATTCTTATACTGCTTTCTCATATATATCTTACTGTTGTAAGTCTTACTTATTTTCTTTAATACTATATGTCATTAAGTATTTGGATGTGTGAAGCCAGCTTGTTCTATAAGGTTCAAGGCCAGTCAAGGTTTTGAGACCCTGTCTCAAAAACAAAAACACAGGACAAAAAGTACAAAGTAGTAATCTCTGTATCTACATAATCTTTCACAATTAAAAATAGATTTATTTACTGTATTTTATGTGTATGAATGTTTTGGTCGCCTGGTTTCTGAAGAGGTAGAAGATGGCAACTGTTACTCTGGAACTATAGATACAGATGGCTGTGAGCCACCATGTAGTTACTGGAAACTTAACCTGAGTCCTTTGGTGGAACACCTGAGATTTGGAAGTGTTTTGGAGAGAGAGTTTCTCTGTGTATTACTCTTGGCTGTCCTGGAATTGTCTCTGTAGACACCAGGCTGGCCTAGAACTTAGAGATCCATCTGCCCCTGCCTCCCTAGTACCAACATTATAGTCATGGACCAATTTGCCAAGTATGCAGCAAGTATTCTTAACTGCTGAGCAATCTCTCCAGCCCCTCTTCCATACTTTTTATGGATTCTCTAAAAAAATATGTCTCACTATGTAGCCCACACAGGACTGGAACTTAAAATTTTCCCATCCTAACTTCCTATGTGCCAGGATTACACGTGTGTGTTGCAGAACAGCTCGATATATGTTATTATCTCTATATTTCTCTTTATTACGGTTTATACTGTTCCACTCCTTGAATTTCTCTTACTAATAAAACCTGTTAAGTTGTCAAAGGGAATATTTGAATGTGGAATATAAGTTAGGATATTTGTGACTTTCTGCTAAAGTAGGGAATTTTGTCTTTTACTACAATAAACAATTATTACAAGAGACATAAATGCAGTCAAAGCCCACTTTTGTTAAGAAAAACAGTTGAGTTTTGGTGGTAGCAAGAATAAATTAGAGTTTGTGTCCTATGTACAATAGTAGATACTTGTCAAGAACTACCAGAGGCTTAAGGGACCAACTAGACTATGTGCTTGGATAGAATGGGCATGAACTGTATCTTGAAATAACATAACATCTTCTATATACCACTTCTTGAACTACTAATGCAATCCACTTTTCAGGGTCAGAACAGCTAAGTTGATGACAACAACAGGATTCTAAAGTCAAATAAATGAAGCTTCCACAAATTAAGAAGTAGAAGAAGCCAGGTAGTGGTGGTGCACACCTTTAATCCCAGTACGTGGGAGGCAGAGGCAGGTGAATATCTGTGAGTTTAAGGCCACCCTGGCCTACATAGAGAGATCCAGGACAGCTGGACAGAGCTACACAGAGAAATCCTATCTCACAATAAAAAAATATAGAAATATCTTTAAAAAGAAATAGAAGAAATGCTTAGTGATATGTAAAAATAGTTTCTAAACACTGATTGCTGACATATTTGTAGCATCTGAGATACAAGGGAGATCTGTAACTGAGGTACTGAATTCTGAGTCGTGATTCAAAAACAGCCACAGCATGTGATTCAAGGTGATAATATTTGATAGAGGTATTGATGGGACTAGAGTTTAGTAGTGATGATAGTAATAATGAAAGTGAAAAGCCCTAACTCCAATTATTCAATCAACAAATATGATATGTACCTATGAGCCAGGTGATGATGGGCTTTGGGTCATAAGGAACTCAAAGCAATGGGTGAAATTAAAGGGTAGAATGATAAATGGAGGGTTTTATGAGAACCCATAATTAGCATATTCAGTCTAACCTTGGGAAATGAGGAAGTCTTCCCTCAGAAAGTACCTTGTACACAGAGTTTGAAAGGATGATGAACTCTTTAGAAGTAGAAGACAGTCTAGGAAAAGGAAATGGAATTCTAGGAGGATAGCAAGGCATGGAGAAAGTCATGAGAATAAGATAACAGAATAAGATATCTGGGCCATTTCAAGGATAACCAGTTCACTGTTGTACTCAAACAAATGAACCTAATTTTAACACAGATGATAAATGGAATAGCAGAGTGGAGATAAACTACACACCAGGAGTTTAGAGCAAACAATAATTTGCATTTATCAGTAATTTATAAAAGCAACAAATAAAACCTCTTGCTACAGTTATCCATATGCAATTAATGCTCTCCATAATAATTATAAGTACACATCATAGAATGCCTCCTGGTTATTAGTATCCTGTTTTTAATACCTAATTTCACAAAACACATGCATCCCTCAAGCCAATACTTTTTCAGCCAATATTTCCTGTGGTAAAATTTTCTTTCTTGTCCCCCAAACCCAATGCAACATTATTAACAAAAGGATGCATTCCAAGTTCCTTCGGCATGGCAACACTCAGTCTTGGATAACACATTGGAATCAATAATAATGCTCAGAACCACACCTCATGGTTGAGTTAATTTGTCTGGGGTGCATCCTGGGTTTAGGAACTGTTGAGTTCTTCAGTTGATTCTAATATGCAGCCAAAGTTAAATTCTAGAGGTGAGTAGGATGGTAGAATGACCAGAAGTTGAGACACATGGATTGAGATTTAAAAAAAAAAGAGATATTCTTGTTGTGCCCTTTATATTGAGGGGTATTTGTGTTGGTGCTTTGGCAAAAAAGCAACTCCTTTGGGAGCTGCATGAATTGATGATCCTATTTGGTACATATACACATATTTTCTGTGTTGAAATATGTTGGGAATTTTTCAGTTCTCTCTTTTTCCCCATCATACTTACAGACATGTTGCTTAACAACAGGGATGTGGTCTGAGAAATGTATCACTAGACAATTTCATTGTTGATCAAACATCGTGAACTTGAAAAACAGAGTAATAGCATGACATTCATGTATGAAGTAATTTTGCTCCTAGAACTATGATGAACAAAGCACAAAAATAGGTCAAACACTAGCTAATATCACACATTTAAGAGATAGTAAATATAAGATGTATGAGATTGCCAACAGAGTAACAAGCTAAACTATTTGACCTTGGAATCCTGAATGGTAGATTATAAGCTTGTGTTCCATGCCTAGCTTGTACTATTCTTTATATGACCCATTGCTCTGTAAGATTATTCGCCCCAATCATCAGAAGAAACACTTAGAAATATGCTGTGATATGTTTTCATGGCCAGAATATTGGTAGATAATATCTTTTTAGATCCATTGTAATCTTATAGTACCATAGTTATATACACAGTTTGTCATTTATTAAAATGTTATCATATGACACATGAATATAATAAAGTTCTACATGGATAATTGGAAACTTGAGAATGGAATGCTTATGATACATAATAGGTGTCTATAATGATTTAAGGGAAGGAATAGTCTTTTTATTCCTCTACCTGTTTTGTCTTGTTAGCATAGCTTCTTGAGGTTACAGGCTAATTTTCAACCTCAGGGACTGATTGGTACTCAGGAAAGGTATACTTCCTAGTGGACAACAAGATTGTAAATTATACTTGTCCTATATAATCAATATGGTTGCAACAGTCTGATACACTTGAAAAGGGAAGACATTATTCTACAGCAGCAATCATTTTCAAGGTATATGGACTCCTCAATGGCCATCTAGAGTTATGCAGGAATGTGGGTCTGACTCTGAGTATTCCTTCCCTTCTTCCTTCTTGTTTGTATAGATTTTCTTTATGAAATAGAAAATAGAGGAAACTACTGGAAGGCATACTGATATGCAAGCTAGTTTGTAGGGGGGAATATGGGTTCATTTTCCTGACAAATTCAATGGCCACCCTTTCAAATGCTCCTATTAAGAGCTCAGGAAGTTGGAGTACTAAGTATTCACTTCCTATTTCCCAATGACTGAGGGTAGCTCCAAGGGTATGGGTTATTCAGTGCTCCCTGCTTTCCCAGACATAAAGCAAACATGCTACAAAGGCTTGAAAATGCTATCAGGCAGAAAGAGTTAGAAGAAAGCAACTGGACCCCTGAAAACTGACCAGTAAAACTTGAGGATAAATACGGGAAGGGGATATCGTCAGCATCTGCTCTACTTTCAACACAGACTTCAAATGTTGATGCCTGAATGAATGTGTTTTTACTTTAGTCATTTATGCAAATTTGAAAAACAAGTGTTCTAGGTCATATATACACAATCACATACATATATATCAACATAAACATCAACATATATGTCAACATCTACAAACATACATATGCACATATACATATATATGTGAATATATGTGTGTATTTATATATACACATACATGCATATATACGCTCTCTTACTTTGCAATCCTGACTAGCCTGGAATCTCCCAAATGATGGTATACAGACATGTGCCACCACACCTAACAACCATTTTCTTCTAGGAATTTTGAATAAATTTGGACTGAAAGTTGGCAAGTTCTAGCAAAGTTTAAATGTTTTGTATGCCACCATTATGTGTCATCATACTATTTTTGTAAAATTGAACCTATTTGCTTTTAGTTTAAAAATAGTAACAACATCGTGGTTAATTTCCATATATTAAGTGCTAGCATAATGAACATTGGTTTTCCATCACTGACTTTAAGTCAATAAATACAATTTCAAGACTAAGAGTTAAAGGTTTAATTTCTTTATTAAACTAAATGATCACAATGTGATTGATTAGTGAATTGTACAATCAATGAACCATAAAATGGTACAAGGAAATTAATAACTGAGGTGCCTTTCAGGATTTTATTTGATTATTGTGAAATAGGAAAAACACCAGTACTAAATTTGGTCCAGAAAGTGTGCAAAACATTTCTGCTTATAGACAAAATTGGGAAGACATGTGGTATTTAAATTATAGAAGCATTTTTTCCTATCCTGTTCATTCATTATTTGATTTTACCCTTACATCACTAATACTTTTTGAACAAGTTTTGGAATTGGTAGTAAATAATGGACTAGACTTAGATCATAGAATTCATTAGTGAAATGCTGATGAAAGGTGAAAGGCTAACAAAGAAAGGCAATGAACTTTTCAGAGCTGAACTTTGCTTATGTCTTCCAATATATACCTTATATTTTACTGTGTTGCATTCCATGTGGAGCCACTTTCTGGGTTCCAGAGCAAAATAGTGAGGATATATGATACTTGAAAGGAACAATTCTGATAACAAAACTATCAAATTAACTTAATGTGAATGGTTTCTACCAAAGGGCTTAGTGTCAAAATAAATACCTTAAAAAACATGTATTTGTATATATGTCAATTTCATACTTAACACCCCGAAGTACTTCCCCTACCATTGTTATCTAATATAAAGGGCAAAAATAATTAAAGGGACAAAGAATATATTATTTTGTTTTAAGGGATATTTTATTGAATACTTTTTATAAACATTCAAAATAACTGATTTATAGAGATGTTGAATCAAATACTGTGATACAGAGTTGCCTTGAATACAATAAAATATGGTTGTTTGAGTCAGGGTTTTTTTTGGTCAATATGGGCAATAAATAGCTGATATGGTTGGAAAGTCTTCCATTTACTTAAGAAATCTAAGAGAACTAGATTAATATTTCCATTGACCCATGAACATGCTATTAGTTGTCTTGAAAAAAAAAAAAAGAATGGGTGTTATGTCAGTTCTGAGAGGCTACTATAGGATATGTATATCTATCAATAATTAAGAAATTGGTCAAATGTTTAAAACACAATTGTCGTGATTTGCTGAAATTTATGGCTTCTTTTTTGTAGATTAGTAAGTAAATGTCATTCCTTCTTTTGGATTCATTATACGTATTGTGTTTTTATGCACACATATTTGGATATATAATGCAGAAGCATGTATGCCTAGCATGTGCATGGAAGATGAGGGATTACCTCAGGTGTTGGCCCTTGCTACCTAGTCCACAAGCTTCTGGGTATCAATTTGCCCCATATAGTGTTAATACTATTGTTTTGATTTGTGACTGTTTTGTGACATCAGAAGGATTTTCCTTTCATTAAGTTTTGTGGTTTCTTTTCACAACTCAAGAGAATTGTTCTGTGTTTATCAGGTTTTTGATATTTCCATGACTGTTCTACTTGGGGGACTAGAGCATTGGATTTAACCAGAATACTTTCAGAATTCAATAACCCTCACCAATACCCAAGATTCTTGGATAAGAAATGGCAGTGGGGTGATGGAATGTAACTGCTGTGGCTGAGATTGGGTTATTTAACAGATTGGGTTGTCTAATCACCTATAGGTTCTCTAAGTACACTTGAATTTTAGATAAATAATTGTTCCAAGTATTTTGCAGATCACATCTTTGCTGATAAAGCATTTAATCTGAAATTCAATGCTAATTAGGTATTCTGTAGTTTTATTTGCTAAATGTAGCAGACATATACTGAGGGCGCTATAGTAACCTGTGGTAAGTAATGATGATAATTGTAAGTCTATGGTAGCTGAAAAGCCAGAGATTCACAGAGTACTGTTAAAGCATAAGAAAAATGAGAATGATGGTTTTTTTTTTATTATTTAAAATTGTTAGTTTTATTCATTTGATTCCCTACACTAAATTCCACGATTTTTGAGTCAGAAATTAAACTATTAGGTGATATAATTTAATAAGAAATAACCTAGTTTAAATTCTGAGACTATAACGTATACATATAGGCACTGCATTATTTTCATACTGTTTGGTTATAAATTTGTCCATTTTGCCTGCACTTTCAGATGTATCGCAGTAACAGTGAGCATGATGGATTTTTGAGATGGTTAATCATTATTGTCTGCCTGATTGGATTTGGAGTCAACTAAGAAACATACCAGTTGAGATGCTTATGAAGATGGGTTCAAGAGAGGTTTAACAGATGAACATAGAGGACTGGAGTGGATGAAAAATAAAATAAAAATAAAATCAGCTGAACACCTGCATTTTTCTCTCTCTGCTTTCTGGTCATAAATGCTATGTGACCAGCCATCTCATACTCCTACCATCGTATCATAATGGACTGTCTTTCTTTAAACCATGAGCCAAAAAAGGGGGGAAAAGCTTTTGTTAAGTATTTTGTCATAGCACTAATAAAAAGCAGTTCACAGCTAACCATTGAACTGATCATGGGGTTCCCAATGGAGGAGTTAGAGTGAAGACTGAAGGAGTTGAAAGGATTTGTGACCCCATGAGGAAAGCAATACCAACCAACCAGAGCCCCAGGGTCTAAGCCATCAGCCTGGGAGCACTTAGGGAGGGACCCATGGCTCCAGTTGTATATGTAGGGGAGGATGGCCTTGTCAGGCATAGGTGGGAAAGGAGATCCTTGGTCCCATGAGGGCTGGACACAGTGTGTGGGGGAATTCAAGGGTGGGGAGGTAGGAGTGGGGTGGTAGGTGGGGGCACATCCTCATAGAAGCAGGAGGAGGGGGGATGGGATAGGGGGTTCCTGGGTGGGAGGGGGAAATGGGGTAAGGGGATAACATCTGAAATGTATAATAAAATATCCAATAAAAAAGAATTTTTTTAAAAAAAAGAAAGAAAGAATGAAAGAAAAAAAGAAAGAAAGAGACCAGTACCAACTCAAGAGTACACACTGAGGGATCCATGGCTCCAGCTACTTATGTAGCAGAGAATTGCCTTATCTGACATCAATGGGAGGGGAGACCCTTTGTCCTGTAAAGTCTGGTACCCCACCATAAGGGCATGCTAGAGTGGTGAGGTGGGAAGGGGTGGCTGGTTGGGTTGGTAGGGGGAGCACCCTCATAGAGGCAAAGGGGAGGCAGATGGGATATGGGTTTGCCAAGGGGAAACTTGGAAGGGGGATATTTGAAATGTAAATAAATAACCAATAAAAAAAGACCAGAGCAGAGGGAGCTTAGGATCACAGGAACACAGAGACATCTGGAATCCAAGGAGATCTGACACAAGCAAGATAACTGGAAAGACAGACTCCAGTCAGACACAGTGAGCACAGGTAACACTAGAGTCAACCAGATGGTGAAAGGCAAGCGCAAGAACACAAGCAACAGAAACCAAAGTTACCTGACATCATCAGAACCCAGTTCTCCCACCATAGCAAGCCCTGGATACTCCATCACACAGGAAAAACAGGACTCAGAATTAAAATCACTTCTCATAATGATGATGGAGGATTTTAAGAAGGACATAAGTAACTCCCTTAAAGAAATACAGGAGAACACAGGTAAACAGGTAGAAGCCCTCAAAGAGGAAACACAAAAATCCTTTAAAGAATTGAAAGAGAACACAGGTAAACAGGTAGAAGCCCTTAAAGAGGAAACACAAAAATCCTTTAAAGAATTTCAAGAAAACACAACAAAATAAAATAAAATAAAAGTAAGTAGTACAATTCCACTGCAATAGATGAAGTTATTTTGTCCTCTTCACTGGTTCGATTGGAGCCTTACTGGAATCCATAGTTTCTCATCATTGAAAATTTAGATTCATACATAATATGATTCAGAAAAGCAAAGGAAAGTGGAAGGGGCAAATTTTCACTCTTATTATGTCATGGAAAATATCTGACAGGCTCCATGCTTTAATTGATAAATTAAAAATAAGCACTGCCTACTTTGTAGAGGTGTTAGAAAAGTTAAATGAGATCGAAAATATAGATGAAACTATTAGCAGAATATCTGTCACTCAGTTCTAATTAAGAAGTTATATAATTTTTTGATTATCAGTATTGCATCATCATGAGAATAAGGGACAGCTAAGGAGAAATTTCAAAAT
Source organism: Mastomys natalensis (assembly GCA_021653895.1). Lineage (NCBI taxonomy): Eukaryota > Metazoa > Chordata > Mammalia > Rodentia > Muridae > Mastomys > Mastomys natalensis. The sequence goes on from JAJTUV010002990.1 coordinate 105,869, forward strand.
ATCCTTAGAGCTATCCCTTTACTAGCTACTTAAATACAATAGCTAAAATGATTAATTCCTTTTCATAGTGCAGGTATTTTCTGACTCTCAGTTTGTGGCGCTTTTAAGGTTTACCCTATGCTTTAGTAGATTAGCAATTTACTTACTCTGTTTCAAGGAGAAATACAACATTAGTTTAAGTGCTAGAGAAAGATAAGACCCTTAGGTATTTTCTTTGATATATGGCAGCATTTTCCAAGAATTCAAAAGAAAAAAGAATTCCCATATTGAGTTTTTTCTATATATTGTCAGTATGAGATTCTGTAACAAAATATCTGCTCCTATGGGAGAAGACATCAGGTGAATACAGCTGAAAGTTGAACTACATATTGCCAAAATAATCAGCTTTATGGAACTTAAGATAAGTGTCTCAAGTATAAGTTTGTAGTGTAACCAAATTGAATGAAGATTATAATCTAATAAATTTAAGTTTCAAAGCATATTATCCTCTCTGGCCTTGAACCTCTATACTTAAATGCCATGCTAGAGTGGAGTTTATTTATAAGAATAAGGTAATGCTAGAAAAACTAGCAAGCTGCAACACAAGCCATATGATGTTCTAACAACATTAGTCTCTGTACCAAAGAGTCTATTATCTTCATTCTACATTCATAGCTGTTATGAACAGCTCTGGGACATACATTGACCAGAACCAGAAGAGGAGAGATGGCTTTCTTGTGGTAGGCACCAAAAGGAGCAAAGCCTTTGTGAGCTTTGTAAGTAGTATCTTCTGACATGACCTGAAGCCAGTATAAATGAGTAGAAGAATAGGAAAAAAAAAAAAAAAAGAAAAGATGATGGGGAAGAAAACTTTAAATGGGTTTGTACTTGGTACTCAAAAAGGTACATCTGTAACTCTTTTGGAATCATTTGCATTGAGTATGAGGGTTAGACTCCCATTTATAGTGGGCAGGAACTGGAGCTAGAGAAATACTGCTTGATGACCAAAATTTTTCTGGTATTATGGGGTGAAAAATGAAGAGTCAATTCATGAAATGTTATCAGTTGTTCTTCAAACTTGTCAGTTGATAATTACCAATCTGCTTTATTTAAAAGAAGTCACTGCTCATTAAATTTATTTAAGTGTATTAAGAGAATTTGAATTTCTAATGCTTAATGGTCCACTCTACTGTGTCAACATTCAGAGTATTTTCCCTTGTTAGTTATTGGCAAAGGGCACTACCTGAATCTTCCTCAGTTTCACAGTAAACACTGCTGCTTTTTCTTCCAATTTTTATCTGGAAAAAAATATACAGAGAAAATTTTGAGCTCTACCATGTTGTAAAAAATATGTTGTTACTCTTTACATGTTTTATTCTAAAGATTTCTCTGTGGCACAAGTATGCCTAATTTAGTCATCAGTACCTAGAGCAATTTTAGTAATAGAAATAACTGAAGAGTAAAGTCAGTGTCACAAATGGGTGGGTGGTGAATGAGAGCTTGTTGAACCATCCATGAAAACTTTCAGTTTCATCTAAAACTGTTTCACTGCATTTTCCTTTATTTTTGATAGTTTTCTACACACACAAGCACACACGCACACATGCACACACACAACTTTCTGTAGAGTTCTGGTCTCTAATGGCTAGGTGGCTGTTTTCCTAACTAAATGGAATGGACCAGGTGGAGACAGTGTCAAACTGGAGAAAATACATTCTATCTAAACAGTAGTACTTGTTTTTTAGGTACAGCTAATAGCTGCCAGGCATTATTATAATGGCAATGTTGCCAGGTTTTCTAAAGTTTCAAAAAGGACCAGAAATCTACATATTTATATTAAATATTCTGATTTTTGAATATCTTCAAAAATTTAACTGTTTAATAAGAAATCAATGCGTAAATCAAATAAAAATTATTTCTTTGATGCACTGTGCCCAGAGGCCTCTCTTTGCTTGCCCCAGTGACTAAATATTTCATATGAGGAAGAGAGAAGAAACTAGAGGATTAGAGCATATTTATACAAATACTTAGGTCATTAGCATCATTAATTCCTTAAGCTCATCTGATACAAAGGGAATTACAATGACAAAACATAATATTTGCTTTTTATGAGCTTAGGATCTTTATTAGAATACAGAAATAATTTTAAAAAATGCTAAGTGCCCGTCACTTGAAATATGGAATTATTAGTTCTCAAAGCAATCCAGTTACATTTATATTATTCCATTTATACAAAAGGAAACTGAAACTCACATAATTATTAATATTTAAATAATTTTCAAGACCAGAGAGCTGAAATTCGAATCAAAGCCATCTACTTTCTCCACGTCACATTAATACTCAATCTTGTGCACATGTATAGGCTGTAAACACCCCTTTGCAGTGATTCATGAAGTCTATTTAGTCTTAGAATATTAAAATAATCTAATAGAATATTGTAGCATGGCGATATATGTGATGAACTCTCCAACGTTAATACCTTGAGAACCACTTTTCTCTAAGAGAAATTCGTGTCATTACTATTGCCTCATTCATCTTCTCAGATCCTCCCCTGCCTCCCCCACCTGACTTTTAGTTTATTTATCATTTGCTTACTTTGCAGGGAATCTTAGTCCTACTCATGTCACAATGTCACTATTCTATTTTTTCCTATAAACATTTACAAGGTGCTTTAATATATAGTGACAGTAGAATCTACTGGAATCATAGGACCATTGACACATTAAAATTAATGTGTATTTTATTTTACAAGAATGTGTAAAGATTATAAAATGCATTTTTATTTCCTTTCAAATTATATTTACAAAAATTCTTTCATTGAAACAATATAGTATGAACTTTTAATACAGATTGAACTGTGTTTTGAGTTATTTATGGCAGAAATGTATGAGTTAAGCTTGAAGACTTATGTCTAAATGTTGTTCTTGAGTGAAGGGGACTTTTATTTCTTTAGATTAGAAGAAAGCCTGAGTTGTGGATTTGTCAAAACAGCAAGGTAGTAGGTAACTTGATTTACCACTGGCTTGCAACTGTATTTGTCTGATACGGATAGGCACTTGTTATTTCAAGAGCTTCTTTCCTGTCTTTTGTTGTTGTTGTTGAACTTCATAAGTGTTACATTTGGTAAATTTTTTAGCCTTCAATTATTTTCTAAAGCATTCATTTCAGATCTTTTAACTCTTATTGTTTGGTAAGCCACACAATACTTAGGACTTTCTATAAAGATAACTCTTGTAAGGATATACATAACATTTTAAATTTAAAACTCTGCAAGGAAGACATAAAAATGTGCAACAGAACAGCATGTCACAGAGTTCCAGATTTGTATTTAACCTTAACCATATCAGAATATTTTATACTTCTCACAGTATTCATTACTTCCTGTTACATGGTGAACCATGGACTGACTAGTGGTACTAACTGCTCACCAGGAGTCCTGTTAGAAATGCAGTCTGATGTCACATATTAGACCCATGGAGCCAGAACCCCCATTTTTATCAAGGTTCCTGACTTATTAATATACAAATTAAAGTCAGAGAAAAGTCACCATTCATTTCTGTATTTTCCAGATTTTTGTTGTTGAATTTCCTGTACTGAACACAGAGACAAATATATTGTTGGAAATTTATGAATATTTATTAACTGTTGAATTAATTCTTAGTACTGTGAAATCTATTTTAAAATATTCATTTAGAAATTCAAGGAAGTCTATGAGATATAGTCAGGTAAACATGGAACATCATCTATTCAAAAACTCTTCAGTCGTATTATATATGAGAAACAAAGAATTTTGTTCTAGTTTTCAATCCCTGGCTCCCATTTACCTATTGGGTCTAATTTAGGCTTTGGTATTTTCATATTAGTAATTCTAAACCATGCAAAGATTGAGAGCTGTTGGCAGTAGAAATTTCCAGAAAAAATTCTTTTGAAAAATCAGATGAACAAATCCCAAGTCTCTGTAATTAAAAACTAATGTAGTAGAATACATTGTTATTGGTACTGAATTAAGAGTCCTGAGAGGTTTCTAATAGTTGGTATTTGTAATAAGCATACATATTCTATTACTTTACTAATTAATCCATGTAGGGGAACATTAGAAAGACAAGAATTTGACCAAAAGACTGACACTGTGACCAAGAGAACCTATAATTTATTTTTAAAATATTTCTTCTCTGGGGTTACCTTTTTCTTCTGGAAAAAGTGTCATTATGTTATATATTAATTTTAAAGCTACTATGCGTTAAAACCCATTGCTCCAGCTGTATATGTAGGGGGGGATGACCTTGTCCGGCATAGGTGGGAGAGGAGGTCCTTGGTCCTGTGAAAGCTGGATGCCCCAGTGTGGGGGAATTCGAGGGTGGGAAGGTGGGAGTGGGTGGGTGAGTGGGGTCACACCCTCATAGAAGCAGGAAGAAGGGTGATGGGATAAGGGATTCTGGGTGAGGGAGAAATGGGGGAAGGGGATAACATCTGAAATGTAAATAAAATATCTAATAAAATATTATTTTTCAAAAAAATCTTAGAGATGTCATTACACTTACTGGATATATTTCCTCTCCCCCTCCCTTCCTCTCTCCACCTCTCTCTCTCTCCACCTCTCTCTCCTCTCTCTCTCTCTCTCTCTCTCTCTCTCTCTCTCTCTCTCTCTCAACATTTGGAATGTTTTGCTTTTGAGTTACTAAAAAGTCATCCTTACTGGTTTAGGAAATAATTATATTTATGAATGTATCTCTTTTCTTTCCTCCTTGACTGATCTGTTTTGATGATATAGCCTTTCACTCAAATTCAAGCTTTCAGGGGGAAAATTACCTCATTTTAGATGATGTCAGTACAACATGTGGCTAATTTAGTTGAAGTGACATTATAAATGCATTAGAGATATGCTTGATTAAATTGATGTATATTATCTTCTTACTATTTCTTTCTTGGGGATTTGAAGTAAGCCTGAGATCTGTACTCACCGATTTAAGCTCCTGCAAAGTACGTTGTCCCTGTGGTGGCATCTCAAATTTCATTAGTGTAGGAATTTGAATGCAGACATACCACATACCTTTAATTCCTCTGGCTGGAATGAAGACACACTTTTAGTATACACATTTAATCCCAAACAGTGACATCTAATTGCTTAATACACAAAGTGGCAAATCAGAGAAAGATTTGTCAGAATGTGTCACAGATAGGATATACCTAACTCTCAAGAGAACAGTATAGAAAAGAGAGGAGCCTCAAGAGAGCAGTGCAAAGAGGGAGAAACAGAGAAAAAGGGCCAGAGGTACAAAGAGACAGAAAGAAAGAGACAGATAGAGGAGGTAATTTTACCAGGACAGTTTTACTGGTAAAGGTTGCAGGTGAAGTCAGAATGAGCCAGAGAATGAGAGGGAGCAGACGATTAGAACAAATTGCCAAAATTAGTTTAGGTCAAGCCAAGTAATTCAGTCAGAAGCTGAGAGAAGCCTGATTGAATCAGTCAGCTTGGAGAGGAATTTGAGCCAGAACAACTGATTTTAACCAGCCAGCCAGAGTTCAAAGAGAACTAGAAAGGGTGAGCATATTAGGCAGTAAGCTTCTGAGATGACAATTTCATCTGGTGAATAAAAGTTACTTATACACACAAGAGTTGAAGATGCCATTGAATAAAATATGGAAAACAAGTTATTGTGATAATGGGAAATAATGACTTCAGAGCTCAGGAAATAATCATTGCAGAGGTATAAAAATTAAGTTGACCTTAACAATAAGGTGATATTAAATCCTGTCATGCCACCTTGTAGATGCAGGTTTCTCTGCTATTTCTTTGTCTATTATACTAGTGTGAAATAAAAGTAAATATAATCTTAGAAATGACTTCTGAAGGAAATTTTAACCACACTTATTCATTCAGGGACCTCCTTGTCCTTTATCGTTCAATTCCTAAGAGATGATCCTCACCATCATGACTAAAGCTGGTTCTCTGGAGCATCCTTGTTTTAATTTGCAAAACAGAGGGAAAGAAGTCAATGGCAAATGATTTCCTTTAGGAAATGAAGTTAGAGTCGTATGTGTGTGTGTGTGTTTTACTCTTTATACTCACATTTCATAAATGAGAATTCATAAAATAAACCATACTTATCAATGATAGAAGATGTTGATTTTTGCTGAGCAGCCATATTTCCTTGTGTATGTGAGGGTAGGGATACTACTAATGTAGAATATGCCTATGCCTATGCCATCTGGCAGACAATGGAGTAGCGTGGTATGTATATGCAAAATCCCAAACACTATTGTTTGAGAATTACAGTTGTGGTGACAGTTAATTTGTACTCATCATCTGCTTTCAATATAGAAATGGTTAGTTTTGGATAACAGAGAAATTCCTCAGCCAGAAAGAAAAAAATACAGAATTGAAAGTTGAAATTTGGCTTTTAGGAACTAATATGGATTTGTAGATATAGGTCAACTATTAAGAAAATCTGCTATTGTATTTATTATTGATTTCACGACTTGCATTTTGTTGCCTACCTATTATTTATGTACTAATCCTAGAAATTAAAGAATGAAGAAAAACATTCTTAACCTAGATACATACAAATTCTTGATTTTCAAATGGAGGTGATCAACTGAAGAATAACCACTACAATATATAAAATTTGTATCTGAGTTGAATTGCTTTATATTACTTAAATGGAAATTGGTACCAAATAATTTAGGGTGAATGATCAAGTGCTGACATATTTCATTGCTAGATATTAATAAAGATTTTTCAGAGAACTGTTGGATAAAGTACTTCTTCACATTTCTACATTTGTTTCTACATTTGACAACTTATTCTTTAAAGCATATGATTGCTTAGCCACTTAATATCAGCTCATAAAAATGGAAGATAGTAAAACTGAAGTAGTTTAATCTTAAAATATGCATAAACAGGGCTTAGAGAGATGGTTCAGTTAGTAAATTACTTGCTGTTAAGCCTGGGACCAGTGCTCATATTCCCATAATGCACACAAAAACCTGGGTGAAGGGAAGTACATTAAGTCCAGAGTTGGAGAAGTAGAGATGGGAATATTCATGTTGGCCAGTTAAATTAACCAAATTGGTAAGCTCTGGGTTCAGTAAGAGAACTTACCTCAAAAAAATCACATTGGACAATGACTGAGGAAGACACTGGTCACTGACTTCTGGCCTGCACGTGTGTGTGTGTATATAGTGTGTGTGTGTACCATCCCATATTCATACACACAGACACATACACACACACATACCCAAGCATGTACAGATGCACTATTCATATAGACAATATGTATATTATATATGTATATATTACTTATATGCATGTTATATTCTGTAATTACACACACACACACACACACACAACTACTACTTTTGGTAGGCTCAATTAATATTTAAATTCTTTATAAGAGTGAAAGATGATAGCAAGAATTACTTGCTACATAAAGAGTTATTTAAGAACTAAAGTGTACTGCAAAATATATTTATAAGTACTCACTTTTAAATTCCTGCAATGTGAACATAGCTGTAAGTACTAATTGCTTAGGTAGGGTATTAAAGGTCAGAATTCAAGGGGATATGAGCAGTGGTACCAGGCTTAACAGGAAGTAATTTACTAACTGAACCATCTCTCTCTAAGCCCTGTTTATGCATATCCTAAGATAAAAACGACTTCAATTTTACTATCTTTCACTTTTATGAACTGATATTAAGTGGCTAATATCACTTGGAACTCACTTGTTAAAACAAGAAAAATATATTAAGAAATATTAAATTATGAGGTGGTATGAACATAATTCTTCTTTTATAAAATTGGAGGGAATGAATATTCTTTTTATAAGTCATTATCTATAAATAACTGAAGGAAATTAGAATGTATATTTGTTTTTCCCACTTGAGTTCAAATTAAGAAATCTGCCAACAGTCTAGTTGGAAGAAACATTCTATGAAAAATGGATTTAATTCTGCTTTGAAACAGATTGACATGCAAACCTAGCTTTCTTGTGTATTTCTGAAATGTTCTCAACAGAGCCATTAAATACAGCTTTTAAAATTTGGATAAACTTCAGCAGAGTGAAGCAAAAAAAAAAATTTTAGATTGAGGCATTCCTAATGCCAGTATGATTCTACCAAAATTTGCAAGACCTTTGTATATGGAAATTCTAGAAGTTGTCTTGGAATTCTTGCATGGTCTACTAGTGGAGTTTCTACTGCTAATATTCTTAATGCCCAAACTTAACCCTATCATTTTCCATAATTTTGTATCAACTCTTCAAGGAAAAGCAGTCTTTATAAAAAGGTTTGGGAATTGGTGTTGATTAGTTTCTAAGCCTTGCATATGACAGATACTAAGAATTTATTTTGCTGTTTAGATAATTGTTATGATTTCCTAATCGTTCTTAATGCTTATGTAAAGAATTTTGACATTTGAGAAATTTGGTAGGTTCCAGAAACAACTTCTTTCTTCTGAACCAAAGAAGATCAGTATTTACCTATTTCTTTTACAAAACATGGTAGAATATGCAGAGCATGAAGCTGACATTTTAACTCATTCATCGTAGACTTTGGTATAGTCAAAATGCTTTATATCAACCATCTCTTAGTAGTTGTCATTGTTCTTAAAAGGAACCCTATAACCATTATTCAGTCCTTATTTTTTCCACCCCAGCCACTATCACCCATTAATCTATCTCAATAGACTTAACTATTCTTGATGTTTCATGCAGTTGAAATTATATAACTTATGGCCTTTGGGGCCTGGCCTCTTTCACTGATGAAACCACGTTGAAGTTCATGTAGCAATATATCTTCAGGAGTCCTTTTATCACTATGCTCTTTTAGCATAATAATATGAGTAGGTTTTTTCTTACATCCATAACCTATCTAGTATTAGGTTCTTGGATAATTTAACAGTGTAAGGTATGAGTTTCGTCTCATAGAATGGGCCTTATATCCAAGTATGAAAAAGTAGTTGGTTACTTCCATAGCATTTATGCCACTAGGATTATTATAGCTGGATCATATATATATATATATATATATATATATATATATATATATATATATATCACATTTTGTTCATCTGTCTGTAGATTTTGGCCGCAAATAATGTTATTGTTATGGGCATTTGTATATCAATTCTCTGAAGTATCAGATGATGAAAATGAAGATGAAAAGTGGTTATACAGTAATTTTATTTTTTTTACTTTTGAAGAAGAGAGTTCTATTACTTTCAACTCAGAGAACAGTGAGATAACAACTTCGTGATAACTATAATAACTTTGATAGTAATGCCTTCTTTGCCTGTCAGCACCTTGGAGTGTTTATAAGTGATCATTCCTGGTAGTGGGAATTGCTAAAAGAAAGAAGTCTGAGTTGAACAATGCAAGCATTTGTTTCATATTCAATCTAATTCTTACACAAGTGACAACATAAAAGTTATAAAGAGAAAGTAATCTTATGTTTTGAGAATTAGTGGTGTCTACATGGAATTATATTTGACTAATAGTAATACAGTTTCAAAACAGCAGGTTTTTATTCCTGAACACAGGCTCCTTAGTCTCAAAACAATTGTCATTTTCAATGGGTTATTTCTCTGTTATAGTAGGATGTTCTGTGCATTATATAATGTTTAGTTTGATCTTTAACTGTTAAGCTACTAGTGGTAATCAACTCTGCCCTCCAACTATGAAAAATGACTTGGTGGATCAAGTAAAATAAATTCATGAAAATAGGACACAGTGTTATGAAAAAATTATGGGGACATAGGAGGATTAACTGAAGAGGGTGTGAGTGATATCTGCTAAACTGATAATTCTTTAATAGAGTGTCATTGAGTATATCAACCACACTCCAGGGGAGACGCCACACCCAGAGGTAACACAAAACTCCATGTTTGTGGTCTTTTTGTTTCATTTTGCTTTATTTTGGCATTTTTGTCTTATTTTTTATTACTTATTTTATTTATTTACATTTAAGTTCTGTCCCCCTTCCTGGTCTCCCCTCCTCAACCTCCTCACCCCTCCCTACTCCACTTTGCCTCTAAGACGGTGCTCCCTCACCCATCTACCCACTCCTACCTCACCCCTAGCATCTCCCTTCACTGGGGCAACAAGCCTCCACAGGACTATGTGCTTCCCTTCCCATTGATGCCAGATAAGGCAGTCCTCTGATACATATGTAACAGGAGCTATGGACTGGATCAACTCATGTATACTGTTTGGTTGGTGGTTTAGTTCTTGGGAGCTCTGAGGGATCTGGTTAGTTGATATTGTTGTTCTCTCTATGGAGTTGCAATCCCCTTCAGCTCCTTGAACCCTTCCTTATCTCTTCCACTGGGGTCCCCTGGTTCAGTACAACGGTTGACTGTTGAGTATCTGCATCTGTATTAGTTAGATGCTTGCAGAATCTCTCAGGGAATAGCCACCAAGCTCCTGTCTACAAGCACTCTGTGTTATGAACAATAGTCTTGTGGTTTGATGTCTGCAGATGGGATGGATCCCAAGGTGGGGCAGTCTTTGAATGGCCTTTCCTTCAGTCTCTGTTACATTTTTTTGTCTCTGAATTTCCTTTAGAGCATTTTTGCCTTATTGATTATTTTATTTTGTTTTTTCTTTTGTGTTTTGTTTGAAAGGGGGTGAGAGAGAAAGAACATAAAATAGAGTGGGTAAAGAGATAAGGAAGATCTTGGAAAAATAGGGAGAAGGAAAACATCATCAAAATATATTGTAAGGTAAATCATTTTTTTTTTTTTACATAAGAAGAGAGAAAGAAATTTAAGATAGAATTTGTAACTTTCTGGATGTCCTAAGACAACACGTACAATTGGGGAATGAACCTAGAGCTTCAGATGTACTTCAGCACTGTGGTACATGATCTTCTGTTTAACTCTGTCTGTCTTCTTTAATTTGTGGCTAGACTATTATCATCAAAGTCAATTCATGGTGGTATGTTTTCATTTGTTTCCTACTGCTCTGATTGAACATCATGACCAAAAGCATCAGGAAGATGAAAGGATTTATTTGGCTTACATATCTTGAATCACTGTTCCTGTTGGGAAGACAAAGTATAAATTCAAAGTAGGCAGGAATCTGGAGTCAAGAACAGAAATAGAAGCCACGGAGGAGCTGTTTATTGGCTTTCCTTCCCATGACTTTCTTAGATTGCTTTCTTATATACTCAGAACCCTGTGACCATGGGTGGCCTGGGCCCTCCTGAATCAGAATTAATTAAGAAAAGGCCACACAGTCTTGCTTACTGGCCAATATAGTAGAATATTTTCTGTTGAAGTTCTCTCTTCTCTGATAACCCTGGCTTGAGTCAAGTTAACAACAAAGTATCTCACCAGAGCATGGTAATATGACCTCCAGCCATACATACAAGCTAAGAAAGAGGAGACACTGAGTTAGTTCCCTATGAAAAGTCTTCTCAAAGGATCTGCTGAGATACTTGGGTCCACATTTCAACAACTATCTTTTTTTCTACAGTGGAAGCTTGGAAAATATTTATTGCTGGGAACATTAACATAGTCCATAATGTTATATTTTCAGGGGGAAAGAACATGAATGTATATATTATATAGTTACATTTTAGTCCAAATTAACTCAAAGAAGGTTTGTATTCTTTATGGAGGGTTATAGCTTCAGTTTATTCTTAGACAGGAAAAGAAGTGGGCAATTTGTTACAGAGAGGATCTTCAATTGGCTTACATAGTCAAGCATAAATTTTACTTGTGATATAACCTGAGCTGATGAGCTCTCTGATTTCATTTGTCACTGAAAGTAAGGGTGACATTAACAGTAGCATCCATGGGCATTTAGCCATGCAGAAATTTTGGAGCCTTTAACCTCATGTAGATACTGAGCTCTAGTGTCACCAGTGCTATCCCCAAACTTGAGGCTAAAAAGTGAATTAACAACAATCAGCACTGTACATTACTATGTAGTAGAGAATAGAATTCTTACCAACATCATCAGTACACACACAGGAGTGGATAGGGTGACCAGAGCAAAGAAAAGAGAAGGCATTTTCTGAGGTTGCTGCAACACTTAAGGCAAACTCATGAAATAGATCTGTGATGAATAGTACTGGTAGCATAAGGATTAAAGGGGTCAATACTTTCATTGCCATTGCTTGATAAGGCTAGTATACTGGTAAAATTATGCCGTTTCAATGTTTTGATGTTGCAGTTTAATGTCAACTAATTCATACTTCTGCATTAACATAGTCCTAAGAAATTCATATAGATAAAAATGTCTAAGACATGAAAACCACTTGAAATTTGTCCAGTTTCATTTGTTCTTATTTTACTTAATGTGAATTACTATGATGAGCAGTATAAACCTCACCCTTTTACTTGCTCCTCCTATACCCTAAACTATTCTGTGGGAGTTTTTTTTTTTTTTTTTTTTTTAACAAATATGTATTCTTAGGTAAAGTTTCCTGAATAATCTACCATTTGGAATTTCCATGTGATAATGTACATGAAAGGATTTTATCAATAGTAACAGATTCTTAGCATCATGTTGTCAATATAGGTTTATAATTGTACACCTGAAAAATCAGTAGTTGAAAGAGTGTCAACAAATTCAATTAGATTTTATCCTGTGTGATTCCAGGATCAAAAATGGTAGGAAATGAACGTTTAAGAAAGAACAAGTTTTTAGAATTGTATCTTATTAGAACAGTGGTTTGCAACCTGTGGTTCATGACCTCCTTGAGGGTTGAACAAACCTTTCACTGGGGTCACATATCTGATATCCAGCATATCATATATTCACATTATGATTCATAACATAGCAAAATTACAGTTATGAAGTGGCAATGAAATAATTTTATTCTTGGGGGTCACCACACCATAAGGCACTATATTAAAGGGTCACAGCATAAGGATTGTTGAGAACCATTATGTTATAAAATTCATCAGTAAAATGAAATGGCAAAAAAACATCATCTCAAAAAGAAAATGCCAAACACAGTACAAGGGAGCTTCACTGTTCTGTGATGGTGGAACTGTCAATAGCCAGCATTTTCCAGTCTTGACAGATCATTTGAGAGCCACCCCAGGCTTCTGGAAATGCATGACCTGCCCTTTTCTGTAATAGAGAATTACCAAGATACTGACTGCTTCTTCTACTCTCAGAAATAGCTGGGTGAGCAAATATATGTCAAGGCAGTCTAATCCTTGACAAGCTATTCCTCTTAACAGTCTAGTTAAATAAAATTAAAATAATAAAATAAAATGGCATCAAATTAAAAAAAAATCCTCTCTAAGCTTCCCAAAGTTAGGCTAGACATATTAATGCCATGAACTACAAGAGCAGCAGTTGCAATAGCTCTAATAATGTGGTCTAATGAGTTGGAAAAATTATGGCTTGGTGGTTGCATGGCTGAACAGTATAGCTAATGGTTCAGCGTCAGGCAGAGTCTGTGGTATGTTCCAGAAAGACGTATGAAATAGACGGAACAATATTATGATAGAAGAGCTTCTTGAAGGAGGAGTAAGGTTTTGTTTTTGTTTTGTTTTGTTTTCCTGTAGTACAACTACTTCTTGGTCACTGTTTAAATTTATTTTTACCTTGCTAGACTCCTTTAAAAACTCAAAGGAGAACACTGAGAATCAAATGGCAAATTTTGCAAAAGGTGGGCCATAGTGATGGTATCTATTTTAGTGATGAGATAATAAAAGTAGAAATGTTAAGAGTAAAGCCATACCCTTTACTACACTGATCCTCTGCTTCATTATCTGTTTGGAACTTAAGAACTCATTTGGAAATATTAATAATAGGTGATTCTCACCAACTAAAGGACATACATGCTGGAATTCCTTGCAATATGTGACAGATGTGTGGGTTGGTCTTCATGTGGGTCCAGAGCAACTGGAACGAAGGCTATCCTAAAAGCTGTTGCCTGTCTGTGGAATATATTCTACCAGCTGGGCTGCCTTGTCTGACCTCTGTTGGAGAAACACCTAGCCTAGCAGACTCTTGATGTGCCAGGATGGGAGGAGACCTGAGGCAGGCACCTGCTCAGAGGAGTATAGGGGAAGGATTGTGGGAGGGGGTGACCAGAAGGGGCAGAGTGAGCGGGATGTAAAGTGAATAAGGAAAAAAAATAAAATTAATCTAAAAAATGATGGGGGGTACTGTTTAATCTTTAGAAAAAATATTTTCTTATATTGTTCAGAAACAACATACACTAAAGCTAAATGGATTCTTATCTTCCTTGTCATAAATTTTTTTGAACTATTTAAAGATTTCTTTAATGCCTATACTGTTTTCCTCTCTGATTAACTGAATATGGAAGCTGGACATTTCAATTATTCATCATGGAAAATGCTTTTTGACTGGATACCATTCTAGTCCTCTCAGCTCTAAATGGTTGCTAATGGATCAGATCCCCTGCTTATTATGGAGTGCATGAAAAAAATCTTATGGATGTTTGGTGTTTACAATACAGATAAAATTTGGCTACTATTTTGTAAATTTGATCACTACTTTATGTATTATATAGTACAAAGAAAAATGGGAAATAACTTTGGATATTTTATCAGGGCTACTAAACATGTGCACCTCATTTTAGATTCTGTTTCTATAATGAAATTCTTTAGCCTAGATAACTTTATTTTTAATAAAAATATTCATTTAATATAGTAGTTACTGATGAGAATTGAACAGAATGGTACAAAGTAGAAAGTAATGTGATTCAGACCTAGGAACTTCTCTCCAGGGTACCAACAACTTGTTAATCTATAATCTTAAAATAAAGTACATAATGAGTTCCATCAAAAATATTATTATTATATACTACATGATTTACTATTTTTAAAATGAATTGAATTAAAATCCATTAAATGTTTATTGAATAGAGCCAAGTTGGAAATCTATGACTAAATCCGGCCAGCTTCTATTTTTGAAAATAAATTGCTACTGGCATCCAGCCATGCTCATTTATGTACATATTCATTATGGCTGCTTTACCACGCAACAGTGATAGAAGGATTGCATACATATTACAAAGCTCAAATATTTGCTATTAACATTTATTTTATATAAAGTGTTTAATGACCTCTAGAAAGTAACTTTACTCTCATAATTGTTATTATTTCTGCTCAATATTTTTTTTTTGCATCAGTAGCATAATAGCATGCTGTAAATATCTAACTTTAAAAGAATCAAAACGTGTACTTTAGCTTCTCCCCTTTCATATATAACCTTTCCATTTTCCTATTCTTCTGTACAGGACCACCTTGAATTTTCCCTACTTGACTGTTCCTCCTTGCTCTCTTCACTCTTACTTGAACATACTTCAGTGTGACATTCATTGCTAACCACTCCTCTGTAATCACTTTGTTCATGCTCCTCAAGTGACTTTTGTATTGGCAGCCTGGGAATGAAACATTCTTAGTTCTCATCTTGTCTAACCTATCATCACTGTTCAGAAGCAATGAACTTTCTCCTTCTTAAATCACTTTCTCCCATTGGCCTTCAGGACATGGCTCTCTTTCACTTTGGTTTGTGTTCTTTTCATCCTCTCACTATTAAGCATTGCAGTGCCCTAGGGCTCCATCCTTAGATCTCTTATTTTCTCTATCATTACTCACTCCCTAGGTGCATTCATCACATTTTAGTTTTAAAGAGTGTCTGTGTATGTGATGACTTTCACACCATTAGCTTGCTCCTCTACACTGGGCTTCAGTCTCAACCAGACATCTCCATTTGGATGACTAACAAACATCTTAAACTTAGGAGGTTATAAAACAAAGTCTGAACATAGAGAAACACTTTTCACAAGGTCATCTGTGTTTTAATAAAAGTAAATAGCAAATGCTAATTGTTTATATCAGATATGCATGCCCCATTTCAATTCCTTACTTTCTTTCAATTTCCAATTGAATTGATCAGCAAGTCCAGGCTGGTCTACATTTCAAAATATACACCAAATTAGACCATTTCTTACTTTCTCTACTGCTTATATGCTTGTAACAGCTACCATGGTATATATCAAAATCATTTCAAAACTCTCCCAAAACATTTCCTTTATTCCTACACTTGATCCAAGAGCTTTACTGTGGGCCCACAATCTTTTGTAATTAGAACAGCATCACATCATGTCTCCCCTGCTCAGAATCATCCCATCAGTTTTCCTGTTATGATTAAGCCTCACTTCTTTTATGGCATATGAATCCCTTCATAAATCCTACCTGATCTAGTACCTTTTCTTCTCTGATTTCATGTCTTGTGCACTTTCCCTACTTATACCTCTGTGGCCATACTGGCCTCGTTACTGGTTTGCAAGCCTTCCTACTTAGCTATACTGTTTTCTCTACCTGATATTTCTTTTTCCCCACATAATCCCATTACTTCTTTCTTCACCTGATTCACTGGGAAGACATAACAAGATTTAATTTATGAACAATAACATGAAACATCTTAATTGCATGAGTAATACAGCAAAAGTAAGTAATATATAATGAAAAACTGAGAGACCAGTATAAGCACAAATTTTAAAAGAGGATTAAACACGGTAACTTATGAAATTGGAAATGTGAATGTTATTATTGGTCTCCAAAGAATAGATGCATGTGAAATTCTACACTCAAAACTGTAGTTTATAGTTTCACAGAATAAAATGAAAATATATCAACTAATCCTTAAAGCAAGACTAACCATAATGTCATGAGGACTAATAAAAATTATAAAGACTTTATGTGAGCATGTAAAAAATTCTCAAAAATAAATAAATTTAAAATGAAAGAATGCAAAACACTTATACACATAGAATAAAACAAAGCAATAAAAGCAAAACCCTAAACTTAGAAATATATATATATATTTATTAGATTAATTAATTAATATATTAATATCATATATAATATATATATATATATATTTTTTTTTTTTTTTTTTTGGTTTTTCGAGACAGGGTTTTCTGTGTAGTCCTGGCTGTCCTGGAACTCACTCTGTAGACCAGGCTGGCCTTGAACTCAGAAATCCGCCTGCCTCTGCCTCCCAAGTGCTGGGATGAAAGGTGTGTGCCACCACCGCCCAGCGCTTAGAAATATTTTTGTCTCTAGTATGTTGGTCCTGTAATTAATAACTTATAAAATAAAGGGCTTAGTAAAAATTTAAAAACATCTATTCTAAGCAAATTTCCATGACTTATGATAGTTTGACTTCTGATATTTTGACTTTATAATGTTCAAAAAACAAAGTATGCTCAGTAGAAAACTATACTTGGATCTTAAACTTTCCCTGGCTAGTGGTAAATAGTATATTACTAATTTTATTATTTTGCATTTTTATGTCATGGCAGTGAGTTGTAGCTGCCAGGCAACTGAACAGTCACAATGGCCAACAATTCTACAGTGGACTGTAGGCTGAATGATAGTAAGACGTTTAATGCATTAAATGTGTTTTTTTAAAGTTTACTTTTAACTGATACATAAAACAAAAATTGTACACAATAATGGAATATCATGCTATGTAGCTATTCGTGCATCTACTATACAATATTTATATTAAGTCAGTCATATTAGTATCTTCAAATACTTATAATTTCTTTAAGTGCATGCTTTAAAAACCTTTTCAGGATTATATCTCACAGCCATATAGTCACCCTAACAGTACGAAAACATTGTTCCCTAACTAAATTTATCTCATTAATTTTTATCAATATTTTCCATTTGTTCTCTACCTCTACTCTCCAGTGTCTTTGGGTTTCTTTGTGTATTTTGCATATCAATCCCTTGTCTGTCAGATGTGTAGTTTTTGAATATGCTCTACCATTCTATAGGCTATCTCATCATTTAAATGTTTCCTTGAATTTTTGGAATTGATGTAATGCCATTTGTATAATTTTTGCTTTAATTTTCAAAGAATTTTTTGCTGTATTTTTCAAAGAAATGTCTTTGTCCAATCTAATGCTATGGAGTATTTTTCTCTAGTTTCATAGTTTAAGGTAGTAGTTTTAGATTTTAAATACAATTAAAATCAGTTTTTATATCTCGCAAGGAGTTTGATTTTTTCTTCCTCCTGTGAATATCTAGTTTTCCTTTAACTGTTTGTCAAGAAGACTGATTCTTCTCTAGTATACATTCTCTTAGCACATTACCATAAGTTAGTTTGTTGTAGATGTGTGGTTTTCCTTTCATGACCTCTATATTATTCCATTCGCTAATCTACATACCATTTTTAATGCCAATATTATATTATTTTGATTATTAAAAATTTGTATCTTTTGAAGTTTGGTAGTATAGCACTTCCTGCTTTGTTCTTTTTGATAAAGATGATTTTTGAACCCCAGCTTCTCTCTGTGTATATGTGTGTCTGTGTATGTGTATGATTTTGCATGAGTGTACATATGTATGTATGAAATTTCATATATCAAATGCTTTCCTTTTTCTAGTTTTGTAATGAATGTCATTGTCTTTTATGAGGATGCATTTAAATTTGTGAATCATTTTAGATAATATCAACATTTTGTATCTGCTTGTAAGTGTTTTAAAATGTAGCACCACAATAATCCTGCAGTATCTGTAACACAATATATCACTATAAGTTACTATGATGTTCAATAAGTTGCTTGAACTGATACATCTTATGTAATTGGCATTTTTGTCCTTTGATGGACATCTCCCCAATGCCCTCATACCAGCTGTTTAGCTTCCAGTCTATTTTTTCCTAAGACTTTGACTTCTTAAAACTCCATGTTTGAATGAGATCACATGGTACTTATCTTTATTAACTTGCCTTATGTTACAATATCCTTCAGTTCAATGTCTATTGATAAAATTACAGAATTTCATTCTTTATGTGACTGAACAGTAGTCACTATGCATATTTACCATATTGTATTCATCAGTGCATCATCTGATGGATACTATATTAGCTTCCATTTCTTGGCATTTGAGGATAGTGTTGCAACAAACATGGGGATTCAAATTCTTTTACACACACTGATTTCATTTCCTTTGGTTGTATATCCAGTGGTGGAATTGCCGGATAGTGTAACCAGGCTATTTTAATGTGTGTGGGGGGGAATCTTTACACTGTTTACCACAATATCTGTACCAGTCTGCATTCTTATGAACAACCTACATGTATTGCCTTTGTATTCCCACCAAGATTTATTATTTTTTTGTATTTGTTAATAGTCATTCTAATATGAGTGAAAGGATTTTTCCTTGTTTGCTGATGTAGTTTCCAAAAGACATATGTTTGTGTGTGTACATATATGCACCTGTCTGTATAATAATCATACACTAATTTTGTTCATGTAACTTCTCTTTACCACCTCCTCTTCCTTTCCATTCTTCTCCTTCCTCCTTTCATTTGTAATTTTGAGGCAAGGTCTCGTTCTGTAGCCTATGCTAGTCTCAGCCATATTATGCACCCAAGACTGACATAAAATTCATGATCTTCTTGCCTCAGGAAACCCTTACATTGCATTGGACACCTACTTTTATCTTATTTACTAACTGAAAAATGCCTAGGTTTAATATGAGAAGTAGAAATCATCACATATGGAAAGAAAATTCTGCTACTATTTATTAAAATATATTTTATATCTGTAAAAAATAAATGGAGTGCATAGAAGTATATGCATTGTTCTTATACATTTTATAGAAAAACTGAATATAAAAATTAAGGTTTTTTTCCCTCATAATAATCCCATAAACCCTGGGAATAGAGTGATATTATAATGTAGAAACTCTTATGGATAAACTCTACATCATCATAAATTACAGCTGCATATTTCCAACAATTAGAAATTTTTGAGGAGCAAATGCTAAGTCTCATCCAAACTTTTCTTGGGATGATACCAAGTAGATGACATGTGCTGGTAAATATTCTAGAACTCAGTCATTATTTCTATTTCTACCCTAAATGTAGGTTTGTCTTGTTCTGTAGGAGTGTTTTTAGATGCTGGAAAGAATAGTAGCTCTCTATATTCTATTTACATGATAGGGTCAGTTGTGAACTTCTACAAACACACAAATATCTAACCTAAAATGAGTAGGAAACAGAGAATGCAAAAGGATTTTCCAAACTGTAAACAATTTTGAAGAACACAACAGCAACTCAGGCATGTTTAAACCTTCTTAATTTTAATGCTAGAAAAAATGGCAAACTGAATGTTAGTCTTTCATCAATCAAAGTAGCATAGCTTATTCAATGGGAACAAAGAACAAATAAGAAGTAGAAACAGGAATGTTTCATTTGTATGGAATTTCCACAAGAGTGAAAATCTTGACTGAATATCTCTCCTGGATTCTTGCATAATAAGTAGCCATTGTGGGTGAAATAAACCACCACCAATCTATCACGATATATTGAGCTTGTGATTTAAGAATTTGAGTTGATCTCAACTGATTTGGCCATGTAGCTATGATTATCAATTAGGTTAGGTAGGTGCTTGGATGACCTGGCAACTTCTGTCTGATCCATGAAACTTTTATTCCTGAAGACAGAGGCTTTATGCAAAGAGTCCTATACCAGGAGAATAGAATCCAGGTAAAATATAGCAGATGATTATTTTACTCCCTTTTTTTTTTTTTTTTTTTTTTTTTTTTTGGTTTTTCGAGGCAGGGTTTCTCTGTGTAGCCCTGGCTGTCCTGGAACTCACGTTGTAGACCAGCTGGCCTTGAACTCAGAAATCCACCTGCCTCTGCCTCCCAAGTGCTGATATTAAAGGCGTACGCCACCACCGCCCGACATTTTACTCCCTTCTGCTTTAGTAAATCATTTTGTGGGGCAGTAGAGAATTAATGGGAAGGAGAATACACAGGACTATTGGATTATGGGCTTCTAAACTACATTTCAAAAGGCTTGTTGCTCTAGTCATAGACAATAGAAGGAATACACAATTGGGCTATTTCTGTAAGAATTCTACAATACCTACACAGTTCCACTCACATACATTGTATTATACTGCTACCATGGAACTTTTCAGAAACTTTTTATAAAAGTCAAATGAGTGTTAAATGATTGGTGAATGAGTTGATTTATATTAGAAGCTACAGTTTCTCTCATCGGGAATACAATAAGTGGTTGTTACTGTTATAGATGATAGCTTTAACACTGATGTAAAATGAAAACATTTTAGCTTACAAATAGTTTAATGTAAATAAATCTGGACATAGTTGTCTTCTAGATATCTCAGAGGTCTCTTGTCTCAATAAACTTTTCTGTCCTTCACCCTGCATCACAAACTGTCAGTTAAAGAAGAAACATTTCTAATAAACCTATCATATGAGAGAAACATACTCTATATCCTATAAAAAGGGCTTGGGGCTGTAGATCTGTGGTACAGTACATACTTATCATAAATAAAGCTTATCTGGTCAAGCATCCAAAGGAAAAAAGCTCAAAAACAATCTCATCATCAATAAAAAAATAGTCAAACAAGTATTTGTGGAAAAGGAAAAAAAAACATGCTCAGTATTTTTTTCCAGCATATGCAGTGTTTGTTTATAAGAAATAATAAAACAAGAATATTCATTCTGCTATACTGAGCATTTTATTTATTTATTTATTTATTTATTTATTTATTTATTTATTTATTTTAGATTCCAGATTTTATTCCCTCCTGGTCCACCCTCTTACTGTTTCACATCCCACACCTCTTCCCCATCCCTTCTCCCCATCTCCTGACTCTTCCATATCCCATACCTCCTCCCTATCCCCTGTATCCATGAGGATGTCCCCACCACCCACCCCCACCCCATTAGACCTCTAAACTCCCTGGGGCCTCCAGTCCTTGTGGGTTAGGTGCATCTTCTCTGACTGAACCCAGACCCAGCAGTCCTCTGCTGTATATGTGTTGGGGGTCTCATATCAGCTGGCATATGCTGCCTGGTTGGTGTTCCAGTGTCTGAGAGATCTCAGAGGTCCAGGTTAACTGAGACTGCTGGTCCTCCTACAGGGTTGTCCTACACCTCAGCTTCTTCAAGCTTTTCTCTAATTCAACCACAGGGGTCAGCAGCTTCTGTCCATTGGTTGGGTGCAAATATCTGCATCTAACTCTTTCAACTGCTTGTTGGGTCTTTTGGAGGGCAGTCATGATAGGTTCCTTTTTGTGAGCACTCCATAGCCTCAGTAATAGTGTCAGGTCTTGGGGCTTCCCTTTGAGCTGAATCCCACTTTGGGCCTGTCTCTTAGCCTTCTTTTCCTCAGGCTCCTCTCCATTTCTATCCCTGCAGTTCTTTCAGACAGGAATAATTATGGGTCAGAGTTTTGACTGTAGGATGGCAACCCCACCCGTCACTTGATGCCCTGCCTTTCTGGTGGAGGTGGGCTGTACAAGTTTCTGCTCCCTAATGTAGGGCGTTTCATCTAAGATCCCTCTCTTTGAGTCCTGATAGTCTCTCTCACCTACTATGTCTCTGGTACATTATGGAGACTCCTCCCAGCCTCCTGCCTCCTGAGGTTGCATGTTTTCATTCTTTCTGCTGACTCTCAGAGATTTCAGTCCTTTTTCCCCACCCAATACCAGATCATGTTCCCCTCTCTGCCCCTCATTCCTTTTTCCTCCCAGATCCCTCCCTGTCCCCTTGTGGTTGCTTTCTTCTCCCTCCCAAGTGGGACTGAGGCGTTCTCACTTGGCCCCTTCAGCTTGTTTACTTTTTTGAGTTCTGTGGGCTGTATCTTGGGTATTTGGTACTTTTTTTTTTTTTTTTTTTTGGCTAATATCCAATTATTAGTGAGTACATACCATGCATGCCCTTTTGGGTCTGAGTTACCTCACTCAGGAAGATATTTTCTAGTTCCATCCATTTGTCCACAAAACTCAGGATGTCCTCATTCTTAATATCTGAGTAGTATCCCATTGTGTTGATGAACCACATTTTCTGTATCCATCCTTCTGTCATGGGACATCTGGATTGTTTCCAGTTTCTGGCTATCACAAACAAGGTCACTATGAACTTAGTGGAACACGTGCCCCTGTGGCATGGTGGGGCATCTTTGGGGTATATTACCAAGAGTGGTATTGCTGGGTCTTCAGGTAGATCTATTTCCAGTTTTCTGATGAACCTCCAGATTGATTTTCCAGAGTGGTTGTACAAGTTTGCAATCCCATAAGCACTGTAGAGTGTTCCTTGTCAACATGTGCTGTTGCCTGAGGTTTTGATCTTAGCCATTCTGATTGGTGTGAGATGGAATCTCAGGGTCGTTTTGATTTGCATTTCTCTGGTCACTAAGGACTTTGAACATTTCTTTAGGTGTTTCTCACCCATTCGAGATTCCCCTGCTGTGATTTCTCTGTTTAGTTCTATACTCCATATTTTGATTGGGTTGCTTGGTTTTTTGGTGGTCAGCTTCTTCAATTCTTTATATATTTTGGATATTAGTCCTCTATAGAATGTGGGATTAGTGAAGACTTTTTCCCAATCTGTAGGTTGCCAATTTTTCTTATTGGATGTGTCTTTTGCTTTACGGAAGCTTTCCAGTGTTATGAGGTCCCATTTACAATTCTTCATCTTAGAGTGTGAGACACTGGAGTTCTTTTTGAAGTGAGTCAGCCTTTGAAATGGAATAACACTTTGATTGTGTAATTGAAACCACTTTATTACACCACTTGTTTTTTGTTTTTTTTTGATGAAGTTCTTTTTTAAAATTTTTTAATTGGATATTTTATTTATTTACAATACATATGTCATCCCCTTTCCCCATTTCCCCTCCCTAGAAACCCCTATCCCAACCCTCCTCCTCCTTTATGCTTTTATACCATTTTAATTATATGCATGTATTAAAGTAGTTCTAGGTTGAGGGTCTAGCAACACAATAGATGCAAATAGTCAAGGAACAAGCAAGACAATAAACACAAATAGTCAAAGAAAAAGCAAGGCATTAAACCCAATTACATGAACACTCGTTTCACCACTTGTTTTTAATGAGAGTGATAAAATTCTCTGTGAGATCATAGTCTTTGAACGTATTATGGACTAACCTCAAGCTTTCATAAAGAGCAAAATCTTTTATTATTTGGGACAAATAAACACAACTAAAATGTGGACAAAAAGGAACTAGCAGACTCCATTAAAAATAATAATAATATGTAACACTTCAAAGGGACAATGCAAATCCACGTAGTTCATTCCAGGAGACTTTATCATGCTCTGTTTTATTTATTTATTTGTAATGAAATTTATATTTAGTAGACCTTATTTCTTAACTGATTCCATGACTTAAGTTTACTTTTCAAGCTTTCTACATATCAAATCAACTCTTTAAGTAGAATTTAAACATCTTGTTACATTGGAGATTATAATCTCAGATGTACTCCCCTCAGTGGAAGAAAATCTCAATTGTGGAAACAGCTTACATTGTGACAAAATTACCTAATTATAGGGAGATTTCCCAAGAAACATTCACAATATTAACTTCAAATAAAACTCAAAATATAAGTTTAATTAAAAGTAGGTCAAACCAGATTGCAAGGAATATACACTTAAAATTATGAAATAGTTCATCTTCATCTGTAATTTTGGCTAATAGCTTAATACCACATTGGAAGTTGTGAATCTATATGATTGTGATTTTCAAAAAATGAAATACCATGTTGTATCTATACCATTTCTTACTGTTGAAATTAGTATTAGTTTATTGAGACAGTATTTGTCTGATTTTGTATAGTAAGTGAAATTTAATACATGCATATAGTGTGCAATTATCAAATGAGGATTGTAAGGCTTTCTGATTATTTTATATCAACCAATAAATTTTCAGGTCATGTCTTTCTTGGAACTCATTTATACTGACTTGAGACCACTTATAATTAGGTCACCTTTTATTTCTTTTGTAGCAACAAGCTACGTGGGAAAAGGAAATCACCTTTTCATCTGTATTCTCCGTGTTGCATCATCAAGCTTTTGCATGGCACTCTTCTTTACTAATACCTCCAAAGATTGATAATCTCTTCCTTGATGCTGAACTCTGTCTTTGAAACTTTCTCTTTTGAAACATAAACAGTTTCCAAAGAGTTGAGGCTTCTTGGACTTGTCTTTGTTCTTCCTTAACTCATCACCAAGTCCTATTGAGCCATCTTGCCAAATTATTTTCTATGCCTCACTGATATTATTAGATTTATATTCCCACAATGTTGTGAGAATTATCTATTTCTCTGTACCTTAAAATCATCCCATCTAGCAGAGTGAGCACATGGCATAGAACAGTATTTTCTATTTAGTTCTTATTAATTTTTGGTGAAGGTATTTCCTAATAACACTGAGCATAAGTTGAGAATTTTTTCAATATGGTAGAGATTTTGTTGTACTAATTTAACATGGCAAAGTTGAATAGGTGTGGGAAGATAAGAGGAATTCCTTATAGTTATGATCTAACAGATATTTTGAGCATTACCTCTATTTTCAATAGAAAGAATATATATCAAAGTAATTAATCTATTTAATATTTAGATTCTCAATTAACTTGGACTTTTCTTTTACATGATCATTTTGGTTATCAAAACTTAACCAGCTCCAATCACTTGTTCTGTTGAAACTGTTTGGATGATTTCTTTATTTCATTTCTATACTCTTTACTATCAAGAATTTCCAACTGTACTCCTTCCAACCATCTCATCTAGCCAGATTTCTCAACTCTATTTCTATGATCTAGCTAGGTGAGTATCCCTGACTTCATCATCCACACCTTTTCCATAACCTCTCAAGATACATAATATACCTAAATATCCTCAGGTATATCACTGGTTCTACATACAATGCCCTATCCTAGTCTGAAATTCCCTGAGTGCATCACAAATAATGACTTCCATCCAATACATATTCTTTGATCCACAAACTCACAGGATGACTCCTTCCCCTGGCCTATTCCCATACAATCTTTCCACCCATTCAGTCTACCAGTACACTCTAGGCTTGGACCAAGAAATATATATGGTGCACCAGCCCAGTCCTCTCTAGATAGTCCTGATTTCACTCCACCCAAGCTATTCCTAACCTTTAGGCTCAATCTACTTGTATGACTTCTTTTCTGCCTCAATGGTTCTGTGCATACCAGATGCAGAACTTAAAAAGAATTCCAACTACCCATATCTCACTGCAAAAATCAAGAAAAATTTGAAAGATCAAGCCAACAGCTTTTCTTTAAAACTTAGCAATCCTGTTGAAATTTTGCCAAAGAACCCCAGAACCCAAACATTAAAAGAACAATCATGAATAACAGATGATTTCTCAAAGAAAGAAATGGAAATACAAAAGACCCAGAAACAATGCATTTCTAAGCCCTAAAGTATCTATGTCAGTTAACAAAGACTTCTATACCCAGTAAAACTGTCTACCATAATTGAAGAAGAAAAGTCATGGGTTGACTGAATGGATCAAGAAACAAAATATATCCATCTGCTGCCTAAAAGAAACATTGGAGCCTTATAATAAAAGGATGGGCAAAAGTACTCCCATCAAAAGGAGCATGAAACAAATAAGAGATGCTATGCTAAAGCCTGGCTAAATAGATTTCAAACTAAAACTTATCAGAAGACATAAGAAGAACATTTCATTCTAATTAAGGTAACAATTAAGAAGGCATTACTATCTTAAGCAAATATGCACCAAATTCAGGAATGTCAATTTCATAACAAACAAACAAAAAACATAGTGGTTGATTTAAAGATATAGATTAACATTAATCCATTAAGAGAAGGTGATTTCAATACTCCATTTTCTAAAATAGACAAATCAGCTAGACAAAAAAATTAATCATAGAAACATCAGAATTAATTGATATTACATATCAAATGGACTTAGCAGATATTGACTGAATATTTCTACTAAACACTAGAGAATACACATTCTACCTTGGAGCACATGGAACCATATCTCAAAGAGAGCATACTGTGGGACAAAAAGCAAATCTTTACAAATTAGAAAGATTTAAATCACTTCTTGTGTTCTCTGTTACCACAATTCAATAAAATTTAAAATTGACAGCGAACAAATCTCTAGTAAATATATTAAGTCATGGAGATTAAATAACTAGTTTACTGAATTGTGAATGGGCCAAAGAATAAATGAAGAAATAAATTAAAATTGTACTTAAACTACATGAAAATGAAAATAACAGCAAAACGAAACCAATGTGACACATGGATAACATTCATATGAGGGAAATTTATAGCTCTAAGTCTTACATTTAAAGGAGGGCAATACAAAAAGTTAGAAAGACAAGGATTAACCAAATCAAAACCAACTTGGCAGCAATAAATAATAAAAATGAGAGCAGAAATCAGTGAAATAGAAACAAAGAAAACAATACAAGGAATCAACAATTCTAAAAACAAATTCTAAAAGCAGCAGCTATTTGTATAGATAAAAGAGATTTATAGACAGTTGGCCCAAATAGCCCAAGAGGACAGAGAGAGAGAGAGAGAAAGAGATTGAGACAGAGGATCCAAATGAACAGAATCATAAATGAACAGGTTAAAATTTAAAAAAAACCTAAAAAATTCAAAAGATTATATTATAAAGGAGATTTAAAAAAAAAACCCTATACTACATGAAATTGGAAACCAACCCACCCCTGGATGAATTTTTAGATTCAGCAAAACTATCAAAATTAAACTAAGAAATCACCAACTGAAACAGATCCATAAAAATTCAAGAGATTGAAATAGTAATAAAAAGCCTTCCAGGTAAACAATAGTTCAGGATCAGATAGATTCACAGGGGAATTCTAGTAGACTTTCAAAGATGGTCTACAGCTAGTGCTTCTCAACTAATATTTATTAAGTATAAACAGAAGGAGTACACCCAAACTTCTTTTTTGAAGAGAGTGTCACTCCAGTATTAAAACAAGAAAGAAAAAGAAAACTATAGGTCACTATTCCTGATGAACTTAGACTAAACAAACCAAAACAAAAAGCAATAAACAAGTTGCAACCATAATTCAAACATACATTAAAAAAGTTATCCACCATGACCAAATTGATTTCATCCCTGATATGAAGGGATGGTTTTATATAAATAGGTCAATAAATGTAACAAAAACACATAAATGGACATAAAGAAAAAAAATCACATGATCATTTCAATAGATTTTTTTTAAAAAGCCTTTCTATATGAGAAGTTAACAGACAATATCATCCTAAATGGAGTAAATAAAGCTTGAAGAAATCTCAGTGAAGTCAGGGAAGAGACAAGGATGTCCAC
This sequence comes from Mastomys natalensis, assembly GCA_021653895.1. Lineage (NCBI taxonomy): Eukaryota > Metazoa > Chordata > Mammalia > Rodentia > Muridae > Mastomys > Mastomys natalensis. The sequence goes on from JAJTUV010002990.1 coordinate 134,001, forward strand.
TAACTTTACTTTTTTTTTTTTTCAACAATGTGCACAACATATTAGTGGGAACAATAACAAAAAAGAAGGAAATTGGTTTACCATAAAGAAAGAACCAAACTATACCTATTTGCACATGATATGATAGTATATATAAGAGATCTCAAAAATTCTACCAGAAATTTCTAAAAATGAAAAACAAAATTCAGCAATGAGGCAGAACATAAAACGAATTTACACCATTCAACGTTTTTTCAATAAAACAGCAACAAACATTCAGAGATGGACATAATGGAAACATTCACATTCAAAATAGCCTAAAATATATCTAGGAATAAAACTAACAAAGAAAGCAAAGGAGTTCTACAATGAGGTCTTCAAATCTTGGTAGAAAAAGAAAAAAAGAGACCCTAGGAAATGGAAATACATTCCATGCTCATGGATTGATAGAATTACTATTTGTAAAACTGACCAACTTAAAAATGCTATTTACAGGTTCAATGTAATTCCAATCAAAATCTCAATCTCTTTCCTTACAAAAACAGAATGACCCGTAAATTAATATGGAACCACAAATTACTCCAGATAACCTAAATATCTTGAGCCCCACTCTCCCAAAAACAGTGCTAGAGGGAGGAAGAACAACAACATCAACCAACCAGATCCTCCAAAGCTCCCAGGGACTAAACCACCAACCAAAGAGTACACATGGAGTGACTCATGGCTCCAGCAGCATATGTAGCAGAGGATGGTCTCATTTGGGATCACTGGGAGGGGAATCCCTTGGTCCTGTGGAGGCTTGATGACCCAGGGTAGGGTGCTGAAGCAGGAATGGATGAGCACCCAGATAGAGGCAGGTGAGGGGGTAGTGGATAGGGGATTTGTGGAGGGGAAACTGGGAAGAGGGATAACATTTGGAATGTCAATAAATAAAATAACCAATAAGATATATTAAAGACCCATATTTATGAAAAGCATATGACACTTATACAAAAAAATGACACGTAGGCTTATAGAACAAAATTGATGATTCATATAGGAATGTATATAGTTTCAGTCATCTTATATTTGAAAAAAATACCAAAATATAGAATGAAGAAAAAAAAACCATTCTCAACAAATGCTCCTGGGAAAACTAGACATCCTCATGTAGAAGAATGAAATTAGATTCATATCTGTCAGCCTGCACAAAAACTAACTTCAAATGAATCATAGATCTTGTCTTTCTTAGGGTTTCATTGCTGTGAAGAGACACCATGACCAAGACAATTTATATAAAGATAAAGATTTAATTGGGGTTGGCTTACATTTTCAGAGGTTCAATCCATTATAACATTGTAGGAAGTGTGAAGCATGGCATCCTGCAGGTAGACTTGGTGTTGCAGGAGTCAAGAGTGCTACATTGTGATCTAAAGGCAGCCAAGAGAAGACACTGGACAGAGCTTGAGCACTAGGAATACTCAAAACCCACCTATGAAGTGACACATTTCCTCCAACAAGGCCACATCTCCTAATAAATGAGTGCCACTTCCCATGGGCAAAGAATATTCAAATGACCACAGACCTAAATATAAAATTTGAAAATTTGAACAACTTAAACTTCTATTAAAAATGTAGGCAGTATCAGTCATACATGTTATAGGTGCTTGAAAGGACCCTTTCTTCCTTCCTTCCTTCCTTCCTCTCCTTCCTTCCTCCTTCCTTCCTTCCTTCCTTCTTTCTTTCTTTCTTTCTTTCTTTCTTTTTCTTTCTTTCTTTCTTTTTCTTTCTTTCTTTCTTCTGGATCCTGTTTGTCCCAGAATTAAGGTCAATAATTGAAAAGTTAGGCTTCATAAAACTAAAATGCTTCTGCACAGCTAAAGACACAACCAACTGCTTGAAGACCAAGCCTATAAAATGGAGTTAATATTTGCTAGCTATGCATGTGACAAAAGACTAATATCCACAATATATAGAGGACTCAATCACAAAAACTCATAAAAAGCAAATGACCCATTTGAATAACATACACACAACCAGAATAAAGAGTTCTTAAAAGAAGAAAAAAAAAGATTATCTCAAAGAGGAAAAATCCCCAACATGTTCCTCTCTCCCAGAAATCAGAAAAATGTACATTGAAACAACTTCACAATTGTATCTTTCCCTTGTCAGAATAGCAAAGATCAGTGTAACAACCAGCCTCAAATGCTGTAGGGAATACAGGGCCAAAAGAGCCCTCATTCACTCTTACTTGGATTGCAAACTTGTGCAAGCACTATGGGCATCAGTGTAGAGAATAAGACATAAGAAAACCTTTTGTGTTGTTGGTTTGTATTGTCCAAGGATTCTCAAAACATATAGCCTATTGCTTTTGCTCTTAATTGCCTCCCAAAGGTGGAAGTTAAGTCCCTATTACTAAAGAAATCATGAACTACAGAAAGAGGACTCTGTAGCCCCATGGCCTTTAGGTATGACTGACCTGAATGCCCTCTTTCTGACTGGCTTTCATAGTACCAGAAGGGGCAATGTAAAATTCCAAAGTATAAGGGCAACTAACAATCTTATCCAGCTATGATGCCTATGAATCACACCAATAACCACCATGGCATGATAAACCTGAGAGTGCAATAGTGCTAGGCAAATCTTGGTGGTAACCAACAGCTCTCTAGTTGGGCTTAAGACTCACTCAACAAGAGGGAAACCATGTCTACTGGAAACTTAGTCAAGTACTCAGTATTAATGAAGTCATAGATATTGGAGAAGATATTACAACCATCATTTTACTAACTCATCATAATCTCTAACATTAATCTAAACACTTTCCCTTAAACCTACAAACAAACAAACAAACACACAAACAACTGCAAGAGCAAAACCACAATCATTCAAAACACAGAGTTTTTTAGCCTGGTCCTAGTGTATATATCTAAAAAGTAATGTTCTAGCTTAATACTTGAGTTAAGCCTGATTATAAAGAATAGCTAGTCTAGATACCAATTCTAACAAAACAAATTATAGAAGGAGTACATTTTCTCGAGATATCATGGAACAGAAAAGATCAGTTACATTTTAAATAAACTCTCCTTGATTTAAGTTGCAGATTGAGGGATCTTTGGGAAATTTGCCGGCCATGTTTCCTGAGATAAGGTAAAACATTAAAATATACCAAATATTTCCAAAGAAAAATCACTTCTTTTACAACTATTTTTGAAGTGAATATTGCATTCTGATAAAAGACAGTTACATTATTTCAAGGCATTGTTGAAAAACAACTCTAATTCTCTTGAATATAAATTTAAATGTCTTATTTGAGCAAGATTTGATAAATTGCAAAGTGATAGTAGCGTAATACTTCATTTTATAAATTATGTGGTAGAATATCAATTAAATTCTAGGTATTTAGAAGTGGAATGCATTGTTGATGCCTGAATGATTACAAGCTGAGTGCCAGATTAATATATATATATATATAGTTATAATATATAATATACATAATATATAATATAATATAATATAATATAATATAATATAATATATATATATATATATATGATAAGGAACATTTTTAATATTTGTTCCAAGGATTTAGCTCATACATGATTAATGTCATATACTTATCAGTAACTAATTATGCTACTTAGCAATTTGAATGTTCCATTGGTGTGAAATCACTGGAACTGTAATAGTGTGAGACATATCAGAACACCCAGATTTATTTCTGTCACTGATCGGTTTAGATTCACAACATCTGGGATGATTAGCAATTATATACCAGTCTCAGGAAGACAATGTTCTTTGTGTAGAAATACATTACATTGGAATATCATAGGGCTGACTTCCTAACTATCCCTGTATATAAGAGTATATTTCGATCATAGCTTGACAAAACTTTATAAAGATTTAAGAAAACATTCTTTTGCCTTAGGGAGGAATCTTTCTTTGATCTTAGACCAATTTTCATGCTTGCTTTTCAATTTGACAGATAGTGATTTATAACTCTCCTCTTACTTATTTCTCTACTCTGGCTAATTTTATGGCAGAGTTGAAGCAGGTTAAAAAGAAATTTCACTTTGGTTTTCATTAAGCAAAGGAATGTAATGTGAATTCGAAAGTTTCGCAAGCTATGGTACTATGGGATAGCATTAACAATAAAATGCTTGCACACATATTTGGGAATTCATCTGTTTAACAAAAGTGGTTGGTGTACAACATTTATCTATAAAATATGTGCTTTGTAGTTGTATTGTAAATGGAAAAAGGATCCTTTATATAATTACTGCTGTCTTGTATGATATACTTCCTAATGAACCTTTTTAATCAAAGACTATAATTTGATTTATTTCTTGATAAACACTAGAAAAACCTAGAAACACTTGGTTTAAAGTTTCTGCATTGATGCTAATAGTTTGTGTCAAGATGGGTCTTTTAATAGAAATATAAATGTAATATATTCCATAACCATCCTCCACTTTCAATTTATTTTGACAAGGCCTTGAGTTACTGGGCTGGCCCCAAACTATGTGTGTAGATAAGGAGGATTCTTGATCTTCCTTTCTTTGACTTTCTAGTGCTAGGATTATAGGTGTGCTCCACCACAACTAGCAATTCTCCAGTTCCTGCATTTTAATATTATATACTTACGTGTTTTATTTTATTCCACAGAACATTGTCCTTTTAAAGCCTTTTTGTTTGTCTTCAACCAATATTGTGCTAAGATTCATCTTTATTGTTTTTAAATGAACTCTTATATTGGTACTTGACAGACGTTTTAAAGGATGGCTGATTTTATAGCTTCATCCCTTTTGAAGTACTTGTAACTTTTACATTTCAAACAAGTTAGCAGTCTTTTTAACATCCTGTTCTCAATCCTTCTCTTTTTAAACTTAGTTATATCACTTTATGCTAATATTTTATTAAATCATTTTTTGCTATTGATAGTTATAGGACAGAAAAACCATCTGTACTCTAGCAATTAAAGGTGTGTATCTTCAGAGAATAAATCTTTTTATACTAAAAAGGTTGATTTTAATTTTGATATTTTTTCCATGGATATTTTGATTAAACTGAAATGCTAAGAAGTGAATGTTTTGTTCATGGATACACAACTAGACAATGCACTAAATCGCAGTCAACTACTGGAACTCATAGACTTACTCTCATGGTTGAGTCAGTGTGGCTCATTGCATGCCTGAAGAGTGTTGTAAACAGTGGCTTAAGGCTGTAAGCAATTCTAAGAAGTCTTTAAACAACTGAAGCATTGACAGCTTTTCATTCATTTAACTAAAATGAAGCTGAAGACTTTTATGAACTTGTAATTAGCATTTATATCAGGGCATATGGATTGTCAAGATACTTCATTGAACAAATACAGAGGTTGTCTATGGAAAACTGCTCATGAGTTCACACTTTTCTGTTGATTTTATGGTATCAAAATCTCTCTCTTAAACTGAGGGAAGGTAATGTTTTTACCTGTAGCACACAAACAGACTGAGCAGCAACAGATTGAAAAGAATCCTTACTGGATCAGGAAGCTGTGTGTGTGTGTGTGTGTGTGTGTGTGTGTGTGTGTGCAAGATACTAACATAAACTCATGTGGTAACTATTATCCAAATAGTTTACTGAAACTTTAGGAGCTATGCCAACAATAGAGATTTCTCACAGAAGAATCTAAATGTTGGGATCTTGAGTTGTTGCAATAGGTATTATATAAAAGGTAAAAATCCTAATCCTTTTTAATGAACCATATATATATACTGAAACATACTTAGGACTTTTGTCATAAAGGGATGTCTTTCCATCTGTTTATATAGTGTATTATGTTTATCAATTTCTGTATATCAAACCATCCCTACATCTCTGGGATGTAACCTAGTTGATCATCTTGGATAATTTTTTGATATACTCTTGGATTTGGTTTGCAAGTATTTTATTAAGAATTTTTGCATACATGTTTATAAGGGATATTGGTCTGTAATCTTTTGTGAATTTGTGTGTGGTTAGATATCAGAAATTATGAACTTATATACGGAATTAGGCAGTGTTCTTTCTGCTTTTACTCTGAGGAATTATTTGAGAAGTATTGACATTACTTCTTTTTTGAAGGCTTGGTAGAATTCTATGCTGAATCCATCTGGCCCTGGGTTTTTTTGGTTCTGAGAGTTTTTGTTACTGCTTCTATTTCATTGGGGTACTGTTAAAATTGCCTTTTGATCTTGATTTAACCTTGATAGGTCATATATATCAATATATTCATCCATTTGTTCTAGACTTTTCAGTTTGATAAAATATAGATTTTAAAATATGTCCTTATGATTCTCTGAATTTCACCACTGTCTGTTGTAATGGCCTCTATTTCATCTCTAATTTTACTAATTTGGGTTTTATCTCTCTGTCTTTCAGTGATTTGGATAAAGTTTTTCCAATCTTACAGATTTTCTCAAAGAACTAGATCTCTGTTTCATTGATTCTTTGTATTATGTAACTCTGGCATTTTTCTGTTTCGGTTTTGTCTAGGTGGCCAGATTATTGGCTAGAATTGGGTATTGAACTCACCCACTGTCACTCTGTAAGACTTAATACGTGTTTTATTTATTTATTTATTTATTTATTTATTTATTTATTTTTGCCATAAATGTGTTTTCTGCATAAATGTTTAGTGCTGCAATATCCTTTTAGTGGACGTTTTGATGAGTATGTAGTATCCTGAGTAGTAAAAGTGTGTAGGTTTTTTGGTTAGTTTTGGTTTAAAGCTTATTTTCTTAGATATTAAAATAGCTACATCTTCTTGCTTAATGGGTCCATTTTCTTGGGATATATTTTCCAATCTTTTACTCTGAGTTAAAATCTATTCTTGACTGTGAGGTGTGATTCTTGGATACAGCATAAATATATATCCCATTTTTAAATCAATCTGTTACATTTGTCTCTTTATTGGAGTATTTAAACCAGTAATATTGAATTAAAAATAAGCAGTATTTATTGATTCCTGTGATTTTTCTTGTTATAATGTGTTCTTCTTTTGATTTACTTGTCTTGGATTGTTCATTCCCTGTGTTTTCTTTGAAATGATTAACCTCTTCAGACTGAAGTTTCCTACTGCCTCTGTAGGTCAGGATTTGTAGATAGAAATTGTTTAAACTTGGTTTTATCATGGAATGCTTTTCTTTCTTGATTGATCATGATCCATAGTTATGTTGGGGCTAGTAGTTTGGGCTGGAATCTCTGGTTTGTCAGAGATTATACAATATATATTCAGGACCCTCTGGCTTTTAGAATCTGCATTGAGATGTCAGGTGTTATTCTACAGGGTCTGCCTTTATTATGGGAATTGTTCTACTCCCCTAGTAGCTTTAAATATCCTTAACTTGTTCTGTGCATTTATTGTTTTGATTAGTATGTATCATAGGGATTTTTCTGGTTTTGTGTATTTGATTATTTTTGTACCTCGATAGACACTTTTTTCTTTAAGTTAGGGAAATTTCTTCTATGATTTTGTTGAAAATGTTTCTGTGCCTTTGACCTTTTTTTTTTTTTCTATCTCCATTTCTTTATTATTCATAAATTTGGTCTTTTCATAGCATCACAGATTGCCTGTATATTTTGTGCCTGATTATCTTTTTAGATATAACATTGTCTGAGGTACCCATTTCTTCTATCTTGTCCTGAACACATGTGATTCTCTCCTCCATGTTTTACACTCTCTTGGTAAGGCTTACTCTGAAGTTTTTGTTTGATCTTTCAAATTTTTCATTTCCTGTTTTATTGCAGTTTTAGGTTTCTTTAGTGGTTCTACCTCTTTGTTAAATTCTACTTTCATGTCATGAATTGTTTTCATTACCCCATTCAACTGTGTGTTTTCAAGATCTTCATTAAGGGATTTACTCATCTCCTCTTTAAGGTTCTTGAACATATCACAATTACTATTTGGAAGTAGTTTTCTTGTTCTTCATCTTTATTGTATTTCTCAGGGACCACTGTAATGGGTTATTCCAGAGACATTTTGTCATGGTTGTTAATGTTTGTATTTTTGTGCTAGTGTCTAAGTACCTGGAATTACGATGACTGAGGTAATACTAGGTGTTGATGTCTTATATTGTCTTATTTGAGTGGGTGTTTATTCCTTATTTTTTGTTACCATTTCTGAATCTTAAGAAAGTGCTGTGTTACCTGGTAAAGAGTGCTTCTGCAAGTCAGCACATGACAGAGGAAAAGAGATAGGTTTAGATGAAAGGCTGAGAAGTGATACAGGAAAGACCTAAGGTAATCCTTTCTAAACTGAGAGGCAAAGTCTTAAGGAGTTGTAGGTATTCTGAATGGAGAGGCTCCAGTAAGTTGGTTGCAGTAGGACAAAGAATATTTCTGGAGAAAACAGGTATGAAGGGTGATGGGTACTCCTGGGTCTATACAAAGGGTTTGATATTGAGATCTTGAAATCATACAAGTCTAGTTGTACAAATTGGCTTTTGGATATGATTGGAGAGACACCTTTAAAATACTCACACAAGAAAGCATTAATTATGGTCTAGCCAGTTCCCATTATGGATTCTAAAATAAAAAGTACTTTATCTAGTTAATAATTACTTTCATGAAATGGATTATTTTTCTTAGATGGAAGAGTAACTGTGTATTCAAATTATTGCAAAATTAAGAAGATACTTTTATAGAACATATCTCTATTTCATAGATGTTCTAACTGGCAAAAATGTGAGCCAGGGAATGAAACTCAAGATAGGAGAGTCAGGAATATTTTGGTCTAGATTTATTTTTTGTCAGCTGTAAAATAGTACACTCAATAACCACATGTCTTCTTTCTGTTTATTCTTTTTTACTTATAGAGAGTGACAGATGGAGCAGATGCCTTTGATTTAATAAAAATGCCTTCTCAATACACGAGAGAATATGGACCAACATAAAACAGTGGTTGGTTTGGGCCCCATATCATTTGGTATGAATGGAAATACATCACAGGAAATCTTATTTCTCCTGGAATATATGTTAAAGAAATCTACTGGTTCGTTAACACATGGATGCGTTCAACTCTAAGGTAAGCTTCAGTGAAATTCCGTTTAGTAAATTGGGCTGAATGTTCTTTTGATTCTTCTTAGTATGCTGCATTTTATGTATTGGCTTACACTGGTTGACTGTCCAAACATGGTAGCAATGAAAATGAAGATAGATCAGAAAAAAATTGATCTGAAACTTCTTCCAAAGTAACGAGAAAAATGGTCTGAGGGTCCTAGTCCCCTTAGAAGCATCTCTCTCTCTCTCTCTCTCTCTCTCTCTCTCTCTCTCTCTCTCACACACACACACACACACACACACACACACACACACACACACACACATACAAGTGTATATATATATATATATATATATATATATAATATATATATATATAGCAAAATAAGAGATTGATTTGGGGTACACAAGAGGAATTGGAGGGAGAAGAGGAAGGAGAAGGAGTAATATAGATATGATGTTCATGTAAAAAAACATAAAATTTAAAATTATTAAATTAACAAAAAGACTTATACTGATTATGAAAAGGAATTATATGCTTGGGGTCCTTAATCTGGTACTGAATGGGTTAAAAACTGAATGAACCAAGTTTGAAATCTTTATTGTTTTAAAACAGATTGCCAGATGTGTGCTCCAAGAACTTTTGAAACACAATAATTATTGAGAAAAATAAGAATCTTGATGAAATTATGCATTTGAAGGTTGATATGTGTGTGAGATGTGCATAGTATCTGCATGGTTCTCTCTAAATTCCAAATGTGCTACTCACATTCTTTGTTATTAGGAAAGGTCAATACTCAATGCATTAAAAACTCTGGAGTCACACTAATACCCAAGCTCCCCCATAAGTCTAAATAATATAAACACAGAGCTTCATCATGCATTTACCCTGTTAGAGGAATTTATCATTTCTGGGGAATACTAGAACATTGTAAAATTTATGAGACCACATCTGTACTAACAACCTAGGTGAAGGAAGTAATTCAAGTTAGGAGGATAAAAGTTTCTGAAAGCGGTAAGCTGAAAGTGTAAAGACTAATGATCCTCGATTTCCTAAAATCAAGTTTTATCTTGTTTATCTTTTCTTACGAGCTATAAATAAAGACTTCATTTTCTTTTCTGTTGAAGAAATGGAGACTCAGTTGTTTATTCTGTTTATTGCCCATCTTTGGGTACAACACCTCACCTTTTTTCTTTTCTTTGCATTTGAGCATACCTGGAATCTTACATTAACAATAATGCTCTTCTGGATTAGTCTCATGCAGAAGTAGAATCAATGATCTTGTAATTCCTGAATTTGACTTTGGGTTTTGACACACTGTAGTCAGATGGTAGTCAATTAAATTATTTTTCTCTTATATGTTAAAGTATGAAATGTAATTCTTGCTTTAGTTCCTTAAATGTCAACAATCATGTGGGAAAAAAAATCAAAATGTGTATTTTGGACATTTACTATAAAGTAGTCTCTGTAAAATTTAGTTCTCAATTTTATGAGTAGAAGTTGGTGGGTTCCAAAATAGGATTGCATATGCCTTTGTAAGTTAAGTGTTAAATGTGGGGAGTGATATACTTAGGTCTGTTGATATGCCATGTGTATAGTTGTGTACATTATACCATATGAAGTATATGTGAGCTGTGAATGTTACATTTTAAAAATTATGACTTATATTATTTCTTGTCTTTCCACAAAGAACCCAGAGTGTCAAGCTTTCATTCATCAATTTGAATGATTTGTACTATTGAAACATTAGTATTCTTAGGTCATAATGATACTGAACACAAACAAAATCTAAATCTCTGATTATAAACTGTCACCAATACTTGATACTTTTGGTAATAGAAGTAGAAATTGCCTACTCTGCCTCTCCACATTTGCATCTCTGGCACACATTGCATGTGGGAAGTAAGATGGTAGTTCAGTCAGTAATGTTATTAGTTTCTGAATTAGGCTAATTCATCATCGGCCTTTACTCAGAGCATTTCCCACCAATGCTGAACTGACAATTACTTGGCATTAGACTATTATTGAATCTCCCTTTCTCCCTCTCTCTCCTTAATTAAAATGAAAATTAAAGTTCAGAAGATAGCTAAATGACAGCATTACTTCCCTTGTCAATAATAAAATACTATGATACACAAAAATATTACTCTCAAAGCCCCATGGTCACTCTTTTTTATATAATGTAATAGTATATTAAAATTATACAAAATAGAGAATAATTACTCATAATTCTCCAAACATATCATTTATATTCTTATTTGTATATATCTTTTTTTTAAATTTAAGGATTTATTTATTTATTTTTCTTTTTTTAAAATTTATTTAATTATTTAAATCACATCATAATTTACTTATTCACACAGGGTTGTAAACACAAAAGGCAGGATGTGGGGAAGCGAATGACACCGGAGCATAGGTGTTCAGGGGGATTACAGATACCATTCAGAACTGTCCCCTGAACCTTCACCCAGCTGATACCCTGTTCTGAATGTATATATTCTTTTAAGTTTTATATAAATACATATTTTAAGTTGTACTTAGGAACTATACTTTTTATTTTTATATAAACTTTATTTTTATTTCTTGTTGTAATGAGCCTTTGTACTGAATATATACCCTATTATCATTTTGTTGCCAATGCATACCTTGTATGCTGATTGAGAACTCTATTTTACTTCTGTTTTCTATATTATGAATGATACTTGGTTGGAGGGTATGTGGTTATATTTTAGGGTTTCTTGTATTTAGACCATTTATTTCAATACTGTTTTTATCCAGTCTATCTAATTTTAAAATGGTTGACTCATTGGGCATGATTTTGAAATAGAATGAAATCCACTCCAAGTTCAGGAGATGAACTTCATATTCTTTGTTATAATCACATATGTTTGAACTGATTAGCTTTTCCTGTAGTCATATGAAAGATTGCTGTTCTTATTGAAATACAAATGAAATCATGAAGAGTTTAGATGTTTGGCTTTAAAGAAATTCCTTTGTCAATGTATATCCCTTCTTTCTATTTTCAATAAACCTTTTCTTATATTTCATTTTAATACTTTATACATTTTAATTAAAAATAATTACATCACTTTACCCATTCTCTATTCTACCTCCTGTCCCTCCCAAGACCTTCCTCCCAACTCCTTCCATGCTCTCTTCTCACATTCAAACTCTTCTACTTTTATTAATATTTTCATATATATATAATATATAATATATATATATATGCACAAATATGGCAATATAAGCTTCTGAGTGTTTCATTGTTGTTGATAGGTCTATGGTTTCATGGCTAACCACTTGTATGTGGGAAGCCAGTTAGGGAGTTCATAACTGAGGGGATTTTCTTCTCTCTTTCTCTCAGCATCTCAGCAGCAATCAGTTGATATAGTTTCTTGTCCAGGAGTATGACCCTGTGATAATTTTCTCCTTTACTGTTAGCATGTCTACTAATAGTATTATTGTTCATATTTTTCTAGGATAGATTTTTTTCCCACCATACTTCCTGATATTCTGTCTTAAAACATTTCTGCCCCCTTTTCTTTTTTTAAAAAAAAATTTATTGGATATTTTCTTGATGTACATTTCAAATGCTATCCCCTTTCCCTGTTTTCCTGCAAAAAAAACCCCTATCCCATCCTCCCTTCCCCAGCTTCTATGAGGTGTTCCCCTACCTATCCACCCACTCTTACCTCCCCACCCATGCATTTCCCTACACTGGGGCATCAAGCCTTGACAGGGCCAAGGGCATTTCCTCCCATTGATGCCCAACAAGGCAATCCTTTGCTACATATGCAGCTGAAGCCATTGGTTCTTCCATGTGTACTCGTCGGTTAGTGGTTTAGTCCTGGAGAGCACTGGGTGTCTGGTTGGTTGATTTTGTTTTTCTTTCTATGGGATGTAAACCCCTTCAGCTCCTTCAGTACTTTCTATAACTCCTCCACTTGGGGATCCTGTGCTAAGTCCAACAGTTGTCTGTGAGCATCTGCCTCTGTATTTGTCAGGCTCTGGTAGAGTCTCTCAGGAGACAGATATATCAGGCTCTTGTTAATATGCACTTCCTAGTATCCACAACAGTGTCTGAATTTGGTGACTATATATGGGGTGGATTGCCAGGTGAGTCAGTCTCTGGATGGCCTTTCCTTCAGTCTCTGATCCATACTTTGTCTCTGTATTTGATCCTGTGAATATTTTGTTCCCCTTTCTAAGAAGGATCAAAGTACTCACACTTTGGTCTTCCTTCTTCTTGAACTTCATGTGGTCTGTGACTTGTATCTTGGGTATTCTGAGCTTTTGGGCTGATATGCACTTATCAGTGAGTGCATACTATGTGTGTTCTTTTGTGATTGGGTTACCTAACTATTTGCAGATATGATAGTATACTTAAGTGACCCCAAAAATTCCACTAGAGAACTCTTAAACCTGATAAACTTCTAAGGAGACAGCTATATCTGGCTCCTGTCAGCATGTACATCCTGACATCCACATCAACGTCTGTCTACCTTTGGTGACTGCACATAGGATGGATATCCAGGTGGAATGGTCTGTAGATGGCCCCTCCTTCAGGTTCTGTCCTGCACTGTGTCTCCATATTTGCTCCCTTGAGTATTTTGTTATTCCTTCTAAGAAGGACTAAAGCCCCCCTACTTGGTCATCATTCTTCATGAGTTTTATGTGGTCTGTGAGTTGAATCTTGGGTATTTCAAGCTTCTGGGCTAAAATCCAATAATCAGTGAGTGAATACCATGTATGTTCTTTGTGATTGGGTTACTTCACTCAGGATGATATTTTCTAGTTCTATCCATTTATATAAGAATCTATCAAATTCATTATTTTTAATAGCTGAGTAATATTCCATTGTATAAATGTACCACATTTTTTGTATCCATTCCTCTGTTGAAGGGCATCTGGGTTCTTTCCAGTTTCTTGCTGACAGGAGCCAGATATAGCTGTCTCCTTAGAAGTCTGCAAGAGTCTGACATATTCAGAGGCAGATGCTCACAGCTAACCATTAAACTGATCATGGGGTTCCCAATGGAGAAGATAGAGTGAAGACTGAAGGAGTTGAGAGGATTCATGACACCTTGAGGAAAGCAACAATACCAACCAACCAGAGCCCCCAGGGTCTAAACCACCAGCCTGGGAGCGCTCAGGGAGGGACCCATGGCTCCAGCTATATATGCAAGGGAGCTATATTTAAGTGGGAGAAGAGATCCTTGGTCCCATGAAGACTGGACGTCGTGGGGGGCAATATTCGAGGGTGGGGAGGTAAGGTATGGGGAGGGTGGGTGGGGGTACACAAACGTGGAGGCAGGAGGAGGGGAAAGGGATAGTGAGTTCCTGGGAGGGAGGGGGGAAATGGGGTAAGGAAGAACATCTGAAATGTAAATAAATTTTCCAATAAAAAAAAAAAAGAAAAAAAACCTGATAAACAACTTCAGAAAAGTGGCTATATATAACATTACTCAAACAAATCAGTAGCCTTCCTCTACTCAAAAGATAAACAGGCTGAGAAAGGAATTAGGGAAATGACACCCTTCACAATAGTCACAAACAATACAAAATACTTTGGTGTGACTCTAACCAAGCAAGTGAAAGATCTGTATGAAAAGAACTTCAAGTCTCTGAAGAAAGAAATCGAAGATCTCAGAAGATGGAAAGGTCTCCCATGCTCATGGATTGGCAGGATTAATATAGTGAAAATGGCCATCTTGCTGAAAGCAAGCTACAGA